>CAAKHG010017573.1:0-15164 GCA_901007715.1 Dactylopterus volitans | reverse complement strand
GGTGGGGGCCCAAAAAAAAAAAAAAAAAAAAAAAAAAGCATGCTCTCTGAGTTTTTGCACATTGGGGGATAATTATATCTTCTCAGTGGAGTAAAATTAGAGCAGTAAATTTTAAAGTAGATGGAGTCTGGGTTTGTGCTTCGAAGGATGATTATAAATGAAGGAAAGCAGGAGTGATGGGAGCAGATGCGCGGAAACGGCGCTTTCACTTGTTTTATCCAGAAAAGCCCAACGAAAAAAAAAAAAGGGGGTGAGGGGGAGAGACGGGCTCTTTCGGGCTCTTTCGGGCTCCTTCCCTTGTTCAGATTACATTTTGACGCCGGCTGTAAGTGATGTTCCTCCAGCGGGGGGGGAAGCCCGGTCGCGCCGAGCCGAGCCATGAAAGCGCTGCAGCCGGTCGCAGATGATATCGCGGCGCCCGCGCGGCGGCGGCGGGTCGTGGCAGTTGTGTGGTGCTCTCTGAGGCGAGGATGACAGGCTCAGGCCGGGGCTGATTTGATCAGATGTCAGCAGCCAGCACTTTCACCTGATCTACCAGCTGGGCGTAAACGTGAGCAGATGGGCCGGCCCAGCGAGCCGCTGCCCCCCGATCCTCGTGCTACAATGCCGCCGCCGCCGCCGCCGCCGCCGCCGCCGCCGCCGCACCCCTCCTGAGCCGAGTCTCCGGCTCGCGCTCTGCTATCTCCGTTTGTAGCGTTCGCCGGACTGTTTAAAAGGTGTTCCTCGGGAAAGGCAAACAAACAAAAACCACGACGTCGTCCCCCCCTTTGTGCCGACGAGACGGAGGAAATCAAAAATGAACACGTGCGGCTGGTAATTAGCAGCCAAGTTAGCAGCCGTCGCATTAACATGAAGAGCAGCGTCCTGATAGGTAAACACGCGCCGAGCCGCTCTGTCTTGTATGTTTACAAGCCTTAATACTCCTCCTCCTCTTAACCAATTAGCTGAAATATGACTAATTAGAGGTTATACATATGCAAACACACAGTCGGGTCTCCGCCCACCAGCAGCAGCGGCGGCGGCGGCGGCGGCGTTGTTCACGCCGTGCCGCGGAGCAGTTTGCCAGTGCCATTCACAATTAAAGCCACACAGAGATGGTGTCTTATTAGCAGCGGTGGCGAGACTAAACTTTACCGGGCAGGGGTCCTCAGGGGGGAAGTAAAGGGATGGTGGTGGTGGTGGTGGTGGAGGGGGGGAGGGGTGAAGGAGGGGAGGGGAGGGGGCGGAGGCAGCGAAGCAGCTGTTGCTGTTTGTTTATGCAACTCAGCAACATACGAGTGGTGGGGTCCCTCTCCGGCGCTTTGCGGGGCCCCCCGACTCTCCCCGCTTGATCTTTGAAGGTTGGGGCTGTTTGAACAATCCCTCCCAGTCCTCCCAGTGTCCTGTGCGCCACCATCTGTCTCCCCAGGAATGTGGGCAGAGTCAGCACACACCCCGGCATTTGTCAGGCCTGCAGCCGGGAGGAGGAGGAGGAGGAGGAGGAGGGGGAGGAGGGGGAGGAAGGGGAGGAGGGACGACTCGCTCGTTTTTTTGTTTTTTTTTACCCCAGGGAAAAAAAAACGAAAAAAAAAAAAACTTAAAACTGTTTAACGTCCCTCTCGGAATTAATTGTTTCTCGAGTGACGAGCCAACTTTACACGCCCGGCGTTGTTGTTATTGGGTATTATATTTTCTGTTTTTTTTTCTCCTCCTTCCTTCTCAGGCCTTTTTTTTTTTTTTTTTTTTTGAATTGCAAATTTGATGGATTGCGACTGATGTTTACCTTTGAATCGGGGCCAGACCGATCCGCTCTGTTCTGAGTCCTACGATTATTAAAGAGACATTTGAGGGTTGTTTTTTTTTTTTTGCTTAAACAAAAAAAAACAACCAAAAAAAAAAACCAGTAACTGTGAGACATTTGAGACTCTTGTGAAAATGTAATTCAGATGGCGTGTGAACGCAGGTATGCGGGCCCACAGATGATCCTCAGGACCTTTCTTTTTTCCTTTCTTTTTGAGACTGATTAAGCTCAAATTAATGAAAAGTAGATCAGATCAGCGGTTCTAATGAAGGAGGGTAAAAAAAAAAAAAAAGAAAAAAGATTCTTTTCATTTATTCTATGTTCCGGGCTGCCAGATTCTAAAGGCATGCCTCCTTTGGTTGAGGAGCCAGGAAATTAAAAGGTATGCGATTCCTTCTGTTATCGCCGCCGCTGCTTGTGGTCGCTCGGCGGAGGTGGGAGCGAGGAACCTAAGATGCTCAGTTGGCGTCGGGGGGCCATTTGTTGCTTGTTGTCATGCCGACCAATTGCAATTATTTGCCGAGATGTTTGTGCATTTTTTCACCGCGAATCTCCTTTCTTTTTTCTCTCTCTCTCTCTCTCTCTCTCAGCACCAACTGCTCAACCAGGCAGCCGGCAACCGCAAGTTCAAATGCACCGAGTGCGGAAAGGCCTTCAAATACAAGCACCATCTGAAGGAACACCTCCGGATTCATAGCGGTGAGTCGCGGCGGGAAAGCGGCGCCGCTCTTTGATTATTCATAGCTGTGATTCCAGAAGAGCGCGAATCTGCAGAAGTTCCTGCAGGTTTTTCATGTCGCTCCCCCCCTAACTTGCCCCCCCCACCCACCCCTCACCCCCTCCCTCCCACCGCCGCCGCCTCCTCTCCCGCCGCCACAAACCCCCGCCCCTCCCGCGGATGGACGCCGACGTGCGCCCGCGTCTCCGAACGCAGTGTTTGCTCACAAATGCGCGTGAAGCATATCAACAAATGTAATCATGTGACGGAGGCGACGCATGTTGGGGAGGAAAAAAAAAACAAAAAATGAACATGCAATATTTAATTTTCATTAGAGCAGTTCTGCCTCAGCTCAGTAATTCTGACGTTTATTTATAGTTTCACTTGATTTAGCCGAACAGCCGACGTTTAATTGTGTTTTGGATTCGACAGTCAACTTTTATGTCCTTTTGTACATTTTCTGTCGAGCCACTATATTTCACTTTTACTGTATTTGATTTAATTTAATTCAATTTAATCAGATTTTATTTTATTTGGGCCGTTTATTGTTTTCTTTAAGGCCGCAGTTGTTTGAATTACCTCCATTTATTGTCGAAACGTCTGCTTCCGAGTCGGCAAGCGAAAGTCAGCATTTCCGCTGGCTTCCCCTCAAGCGCGTCGGTTCCCGCGCGTTCCCGCGTGCACGCTTGCGATGCGACGTCTGATTTGTCAACGTTTCCGCGCTCGTTGCAGCCACCTGGAGCTTCATGTGTGCATTTCTTCTTCCAGGTGAGAAACCGTATGAATGCCCCAACTGCAAGAAGCGCTTCTCCCACTCGGGCTCCTACAGCTCCCACATAAGCAGCAAGAAGTGCATCGGCCTGATCGCCGTCAACGGCCGGATGCGCAGCAACATGAAGACGGGCTCCTCCCCCACCTCCGCCTCCTCCTCCCCAACCAACACCGCCATCACCCAGCTGCGGCAGAAGCTGGAGAACGGCAAGCCGCTCGGCCTGCCCGACCACAACAACCACCTGAACATCAAGACGGAGCCGCTCGACTTCAACGACTACAAGCTGATGATGGCGTCGCACGGGTTCGGAGCTCCCGGGCCGTTCATGAACGGAGGAGTGGGCGGGAACAGCCCGCTGGGGGTCCACCACAACTCCGCAGGGCAGAACCCCTTGCAGCACCTCAGCATGGCCGGCCTCGAGTCGCAGCTCCTGGGGTACCCGGGGCCGCTGGTGAACAACCTGAGCGAGGTGCAGAAGGTCCTCCAGATTGTGGACAACACCGTGTGCAGGCAGAAAATGGACTGCAAGCCAGAGGAGCTCTCCAAGCTCAAGGCCTACATGAAGGAGCTGGGGTCCCAGGTTGAGGAGCAGAAACAGGGGCTGACATCGCCAGGCGGGCCTCAGGTCAGTCTTCCACTCGTCAATCACAACGGCGCCACCAAAAGCATCATCGACTACACGCTAGAAAAAGTGAACGAAGCCAAAGCCTGCCTCCAGAGCTTGACCACAGACTCAAAGAGACAGATCAGCAATATCAAACGAGAGAAATCCAACCACATGCTTGACGGCGGCGGGGACGAGAAGGTGCAGGAGAACAACATGTTTACACCGTACGCTTGCCAATACTGCAAAGAGACCTTCCCCGGGCCCATACCGCTGCACCAGCATGAGCGCTACCTGTGCAAAATGAACGAGGAGATCAAAGCTGTGCTGCAGCCCAGTGAGAATCTGATGGCCAACAAACCGGGGATATTCATGGAGAAGAACGCCCACTTACCCTCCTCCATGTTGTCCGAGAAGGGACTCACCGGGCCCCTCAACCCTTACAGGGACCACATGTCCGTGCTGAAGGCGTATTTCGCCATGAACATGGAGCCCAATTCTGAGGAGCTGCTCAAGATTTCCATAGCGGTCGGCCTCCCGCAGGAATTTGTGAAGGAGTGGTTCGATCAGCGGAAGATGTACCAGTACGGCAGCACCAGAACTCCGCCGCTAGAGCACAGGAACAACACCGATGTGGTTGTCGGAACAAATAACCACCATACTCCACCAAAAGACTCAATGGCAGCTAGGTCACCTGTGTCTCTAATGAAGCCTGCTGACCGCATCACGTCCCCCGCCATCGCGGAGCTCCACAACAACTGTGACAACTCGCTCAGACATTTGAAAAACCACCAGTTCAGCAGCGGCAGCGCCAAACCGGCCGGCGAAAAGTTGGACCACTCCCGCAGCAACACCCCCTCGCCGTTAAATCTGTCCTCCACCTCTTCCAAAAACTCCCACAGCAGCTCCTATACTCCAAACAGCTTGACTTCGGAGGACCTGCAGGCGGAGCCGCTGGACCTCTCGCTGCCGAGGCTCATGAAGGAACCCAAGCATGCACTGACTGTCAAAAGCAGACCTAAAGTCAACAGTATTACCATCGACCATAACAGTGTCCCCTCTCCCCGCGAGCACTTCGAAGAGCCTTTGAACTTGGCCTATCTCAAGAAGGATTTCTCAGGCTCTACCAACAACGGGAACCTTGAAAAAAGCACTAGCCCCATCTTCGGCATTAACCCGTTTGCTGCCAAACCCTTGTACACGTCGCTTCCACCTCAGAGCGCTTTCCCGCCGGCCACATTCATGCCCCCGATGCAGGCCAGCATACCGGGTCTTAGGCCTTACCCGGGCATGGATCAAATGGGCTTCCTACCACACATGGCCTACACTTACGCAGCAGGGGCAGCTACCTTTGCAGAGATGCAGCAGAGGAGAAAGTACCAGCGGAAACCAGGTTTCCAGGTAAATAAGCCACCTGTGGTTTTGCAAAAGCCCCCCAGGGTCACTCTAAAATGATCTGAACTCATTTCTGGACTAATTAAGAACAGCGTCGGGAGAGAGGAGCGCTCACCTGAGGTTCACCCGGGCGGCAAAGGTGACAGAGATAAACAGCTGTGAGGCGTCGTTAGGGAGGAGCCGCGTTCCGATTGGCTTTAACGCTTCGGCCTGCCCGGACAAAACACTCGAAATCGACAGAAAAGCGATGGGCGACCCACTAAGAGCACATTTGCTCGGTTTGGCCTCCTGAACGTGTTGGGTTGTTTTTTTTGTTAACTGATTACCTTTAAAATCAAGCCAAAGGCATCGGCCTTGTGGCGGCACGCTCAGGTGTCTCCGATCGCGCTAACGACCGCTCTGATCCCTCAGCCCCAGGAACCCTCCAGCCCCCGAACCCGAGCAGCCGGGTGGCGTTGGGCCGCCGCCCGACCTCGTTGTTTTAAACCCGCGCTTTCCCTCCCGCGAGGCGTCAAAATGTCCGATTCCGCAGCTGAACGATCCGTTTTTCCAAAGCAAATCTGACTCACGAGCCCCTGAAATAAAACGGCTGCGATCGGAGTGGAAACAGCGACTCGCGGTATCGATTCGGGCTGACAGAAACCGTAACTCGGAGTACATTAACGTCGCCCCCCCACCCCCGAAACCTTCCGACCCCCCTTCCCACACCCTCCGTCAGCGGCCTGATATTTAGCAGCGGAGCGTGGGTGAGAGGCCTTTGTAAAAATGACAAAGGTGAGCCCCGGAGCGCCGCACTTCACTGAAATTCCCCGCCGTTGCATTTTAAAGCGAGCCAAATCCAAAAATGAGCCCCTCCACATGTGGATTAATAATGCACGCTCGCCATGTTCATTACCACTGAATGCTGAAGGCTGTTTAACATAGAGGGAGCCATTCTGATGAAGGGAGGGGAAAAAAAAGTATTAATAATGTTTCCTATTCTAAGTTATTAAATTAGATTTTAAAAATACAGCTACGGGCGCTCAGTTCAAATTGATTGCAGAGTGATAGCAGTGGCCCCCTCTCCAAACACGGTGCAGCGCTGTCCCCACGTTATCACCCTCATTAAAGGCGGCGCTCGCGCTGGCCATTAATTCGCACCTTCTGATTTTAATCGCCATATGAGTTTTGCGGCTTTCAAGAACGGCGCCTCCTCCCATGTTGTAATATTGTTCTCCGTCAATTCAAGTCTAATCTTCATCATAAAAGGGAGATTTTTTTTTTTTTAAAGGGGCAGAGTCCCGCGCGGAATGAGACCACACTGACTGCGCGACATCATTATTGCCGGGCTTTTACAATGGGAGCGCGTCGGTTATCGATGGGCCATATTAGCGCCGCGCCGGATCTTTGATGAGGAATCAACAGTGTGTGCCGCTGATCAAAAATGCATGAGGACGTGCGGCGCGGGCGCCCGTTTACTGCTTCAACCGGCCACATAAAGTTCTCTATTTTTTTTTTTTTTTTATTTTATTTTATTTTTTATTTTTTTAGCAGTCGCCGGCTTTTATTGAAAGAAATGACACTTTTTAACCACTGACGCACTTATTAATGTCGACCATAACTTGCATTTTTTTTTAATGGAAAAAGCATGTTAATAATGCACTTATTTTAATTTTCTTTTGTGCGGTTATTTGATTGTTATTGAAAACATGAACATTACATTTTTTTTTAAATTATCATGATAATGATATTATCATGAATAATTTCAGTCATGTTGAGCATTCGGAAAAATTTAATTTTTATTTTTTTTTAGGTTTGTTAACCTTTCCAATCTGTTTTTGTTGTTTACTTATTTAGCACATTTAGCAAGAAGCACGCAAACATATCTCCTGAATCGGCTCAGCCTTCAGTTGCTTATTCAAATTATATCACTTTTTTGTTTTACTTTTGACAAAAAAAAATTAAAATGAAAATGTATCTAGAAAAGCGTCAACAGTTAGCATTAGCTTGTGCAAGCTAAAGCTGCAGCTAGTAAGTGCATGAATACTTTTTGCTGTATTTTTCCGAACTCAGTTTTTATGATGTAATAACGCGCTTGCCTCCTCATCCAGCTCAGGATGAAGCTGATTAACAAATTGTCTTTTTGCAGATTTTCAAGACAAAGTAATTCGCAATTCGCAGAGAGCGAAATGAAAATGTCAGCAGTTAGCATTAGCCTATGCGAGCTAGAGCCGCAGCCATTGAGCGGACGGATTCCTCCGACAGCTACATAAAGGCTGCGTTTGTGACGTAATGATCTTGCCTCCTCATTCAGCTAGAAGGATGAAGTTGGTTAACAAAATTGTCACTTTTTGCAGATTTTCAAGCCAGATAGAACTGAAGGGAACGCGCAGTTAGCGTTAGCCCGCGCGAGCCGTTGAATTAAATTTTTTTGTAGCCGTTAGCTGCGGTGATTTTGGCACTGTCGTCGCGCGCGCCGGCCGCGTTAGCTAGCCCGCAATGACTCATTCTTGTTTCTTGTCTCTCTCTCTTTTTCTCTCCCTCTCTTTTTTTGTTCTTTTGTGTTTTTTTTTGAAGGGGGACCTGCTCGACGCTACGCCAGACTACATGTCAGGGCTGGACGACATGACAGACCCCGAATCCTGTCTGTCGCGGAAGAAGATAAAGAAGACCGAAAGTGGTATGTACGCGTGTGACTTGTGCGACAAAACATTCCAGAAGAGCAGTTCCCTTCTCAGACACAAATATGAACACACAGGTATATACTGTTCTAGACCCTTATTTTAAACCCCATGCTTTTTTTTGTTATGTTTCAAATGTTTGTGTTGCCAAATCAGTTTGAAAGAATCTATATTTTGTTCCCCCTCCCCCCCCTCTTTTTTTTTTTCCTTCTTCCTCCCTTCTCTGTTTAACCCCTTGAGTTGTATTTATTATGTAACTTGCTTCTTCATTAACAGGGTTTCGAGTCGCCGGCGTCTCGAATGATGTGATGATGTTTGTGTGACTTGTGTTTAGCCTTTTAAATATCTAAAAGCAGGCGGCCGCCTTTTCAAGTGACTTCCGCTCCCCCTGCTGCATTAACCATTTCGATATCTGAAAGAAAAAAAAAAAGACGCAACATCAATTCACCTCCGTATATAAAGGCGGAAAAAAGGCCCCCTAATGCTTTTTATCGGCGGCGTTATTGGCGATAGATCTCATCAGCGGCGCGGCGCTCGGCTTCAGAGTGCCGATAACGAGTCTTTCATTATAGCTATTATACAAAGATCCTCTTTCACTGGGTTGCATCATTTATTTCATCCGCTATCTGTAGCAAAGCGCTCGCCGCCGCCGCCGCCTCGTCGTGTCGAGTCGGACATGAAAGTGAGGGAGGAAGGGACGGAGGGAAGGGCGGGCCGGCGCGGCGCGGCGAGGACGTCGACTCCGGGAAGGCTCGGGATGCCGTTTTTCTGATATCATACGTTGAGAAGCGCGGCGACGTCCAGGCCGCCAGATGTTGCGGCGTTTTTTTTTTTTTTTTTTAAATTAAAGCCAATTGGCTGGCAGACAAGAGAGGAGTCGCGGTCGCGCACACGTGCGGAGCAGACGGCGGCGAGATGAAAGGGGGGGCCAACAAAATGGCAGGTGAAGGGAGAGGGAAGAGAAACATGGCGGCGGCGGCGGCGGCCTCAATCCGAGTTCACTCGGGCTCGGGTTTCTGCCTCGCCAAAAGCGTCCCGTCGCGTTTGGGAACATGGAGGCGCTCCAGAAGCTAATGCGGGAGCACGCCGTCACCGTCAACCCGCATCCGCCGCCGGTTCCCTTTGTGGAACCTTCCTCCTCTGCCTATTTGCACCGCGGTAGTTTGCTCGCGTCCACTCAGGCGGCCCGCGGGCCGCGGCGCCGCTCCGACCGCGGGAGAGGAATTTCCATAATGTCGCGCGGCGAATGCGAGCGCACTTTCCTCATCCCGCTCGCCATCTGACTAAACAAATAGTGCTTGCCGGCGTCGCCGCGCCCCCCCGCTGCCGTCGCCCCGCCCCCCCGCTGCCATCGCCGTCCGACGCATCAGACTTTTCCTTTTTATTTTTTTTATTTATTTTCCTTTGTCCCTCCTCTGCCTTTGTTGCTTTGCTGTGACTCTTGTGTGTGTGTGTGTGTGTGTGCGTGCGTGCGTGCGTGTGATTTGGTGATGCTAGCAGTTTGCCAGCGTGGCGGCGAGCGACTCACGTTCCCGCTCCGTGCTTTTGTGTCCCCGCAGGCAAGCGGCCGCACCAGTGCCAGATCTGCAAGAAGGCCTTCAAACACAAGCACCATCTCATCGAGCACTCCAGGCTGCACTCGGGCGAGAAGCCCTACCAGTGCGACAAGTGCGGCAAGAGGTTCTCGCACTCGGGCTCCTACTCGCAGCACATGAACCACCGCTACTCCTACTGCAAGCGGGAGGCGGAGGAGCGGGAGGCGGCCGAGCGGGAGGCCCGCGAGAAGGGCCACCTGGAGCCCACCGAGCTGCTGATGAGCCGGGCCTACTTGCAGGGCATGACTCCTCAGGGCTACCCGGAGCTGGCCGAGCGCGAGGCCATCATGAGGCACGACGCCGTGAACGGAGGGATCAGAGAGGGACGCAAGGAAGTGGACGGAACGTACGCGAAGATCGGACGCAGGGACGAGGAGTTCGAGGAGGAGGAGGAGGAGAGCAAGAGCATGGACACGGACCCGGACACGTTGAGGGACGAGGAGGAGAACGGGGAGCACTCGATGGACGATAGCTCGCTGGACGGCAAAACGGAAACCAAATCGGATCACGAGGACGCGATGGAGGACGGCATGTAATCGGCGGCGGCGGCAGCGGCGGCGGCCACACTTTCGAAAAGCTTCCCATCTTAAAGAAAAAGTTTTAAGTTTCTCTCTTTCGGTTCAGTATTCTTAACCCGCTCGGTTTAAAACGCCAGGTTTTAAGCCGTCCGTGCACGTGCCTGAAGCTTCCGGGAAGCTTTCTTTGACAGACTCCTCGCAAGGTGGTGGGTGGGGGAGGGGGGGGCGAAAGGAGGAGGAGACGGGGGAGGGGCTAAAGATGTCTGGAAAAAAAGAAAAAAAAAATCATCGTGGAGGGAGGAGGTGCTGAGCGACGGCGGCATGGGTTTGTGAAATAAGCTGCATTATGCAAACCGAATACACGATTTTCAAAAAATGTACAGTACTAAGGCCTAAAAATATGTGTGGTGCTAACCTCCTGGAATAAACCCCGCCCCCTCTCCCCGTGTTCCATAGTATTTATAGCACAAATAGTGACTTGTACAAATTGCACTCCGCTTCTATAATCATGAACAAAAATAATAAAAAGTATTTGCCTATGTATATATTTATACAGTGTCGGAAAAAGAGCAGTAGCGCTGCACTACCAGTCCTCGGACCCGCGTCATCACCCGCCCGCGTTTGCCACCGACGACGTCTCCAGCCACACTGTTTTAGGCCTCCAATCAAATGAAGGAATTTAAACAAAAGACTGTATGAAGGAGAAATTTTTTTCTTTTTTTTTTTCTTTTTTTTTGTTTTGTTTTTTTTTTTCTTCTTTTTTTTCTGAAAAAAAAAAAAAAAGAGGATGAAGTTTTAAAGAGACCTCCGTTTTAAGGGAAAATACAGTTTATGGACAGACGGTATCCGGGTGGGAGGGAAAGCAGGGAGGGGGGGAAGGGGGGAGAAAAAAAAAAAAAGAAGGACGAAGCCTTTGTAAGGTGTTTTTGATAAGAGAAAAGAAGCCTTATATGCAAACCTTTTAACCTGTGTGTTTTTCTGCAAGTGCCACCCTCGTATTTGTGTAAAAGGAAGGTAACTTTTTTTTTCTTTTCTTTTTTTTTTTTCTTTTTTTTGTTCCCACCAGCTTCAGTATTACGAATTATGGTTGTTCTTGGAAGCACCCGTGTCAGTATTATAGGCAGCAGTTCCTTAGTTTACATTATTACGTTGTGCAATGTTTCTTTTAATTTCAATTTTGTCAGTATTACACCAAACCATTTCTTCTTTTTTTTTT
Organism: Dactylopterus volitans; assembly: GCA_901007715.1. NCBI lineage: Eukaryota > Metazoa > Chordata > Actinopteri > Syngnathiformes > Dactylopteridae > Dactylopterus > Dactylopterus volitans. The sequence goes on along the minus strand of CAAKHG010017573.1, from coordinate 3,906 downwards.
CTTTTTTTTTTGAAAACAACAAATTGCATTCATTTTATTTGTAGGTTTGAAAAAAAAAAACATTATTTATGTGGCCCATTTTATATTTCCTAATTTTATTTATTTCATACTGTTGTGTACAGTACTATAGTTCTTCAATATATAGATATATTTTAGTAAAAAGGAACATGGTGTCGATCATAGGGGCAAATTTTACGTAAAGAGAGCATTTATTGTGTTTTGAAACATTGTGAAATGCGAAGTTTAATCTTATTTTATTTTATTTCCTCTATTTTCCAGTTACTGGAAAATTCCAAATTTGGGAACTTTTATACAATTGTGAAAACACTGTATTTTCGACTGAAAAAAAAAATTCCACTTTCTTCATCTTTGTTTCTTTTTTTAAGCTAAAAAAAATGAAGAGGGACTGTTAAATACTATGTATGATATCATGACTGAAGAAGAATCTTTCCTGAAATGTCTTTGTAAAAGTATTATTGAATTCTTAATTTGTAATTTCTCTTGAAAATGACCCTGCTCGAATAAAAGTAGCCAAATTACAGAGTACCAAACCCTCGCCGCTTCATGTTTATTGTCGAGGGAAGGAGGCCGGGGAGGTCTGTGATTGGCAGCGCGGCGCCGGGGTCAGCTGACCGGGAAACGCCGGTGGGGGCGGGGAAAGAAAGAAAAGAAAAAACATGGCGGACGGCGTCTTCTGCTGCTGGTTATGATGCTTCCTGACTCGACCTCGACCTCCTCCATGCTGCTGCTGCTGCTGCTGCTTATTAAAAACACCTCATTTAGAAGATCGGCTTCCAGCCATGACGGGATTCAGCCGCGTGAATGTAACCTATTATTAAAAAAAATAAAATAAAATAAAAATAAAAGGCCAAAACCACCCAATCAGCTGATTAAACCAGCAAATATTTCATGGTAGTTTATAGATTCCCACCCTGCGATGAAGCCTGGAACGCTCCCCAAACTCATGCAACACTTCCTGAAAACTGCGTGATTGACGTTTTTATTACATTTCTGCATGATTTATTGTCGATGGGAAAAACATAAAATAAAAACCAACTCTTGCTTTTATCAATAACATGAAGCTCCGGCTGGGATCGTGCCGCCACGGTGACGTCGCGGCCCATAAACGGCCGCGCTTCCACGCTGTTTCGGTTCTTTTTCTTTTTCTTTTTTCGAAGAAACTATCCAGAAAGCAGTTTCACTCATATTTCTCATATTTGGTTTTTTTGGGGGGTTTTTTGTTTTGTTTTTGTTTTTAACCAACCGCAGCGCATCTGAGAGGCAGAAGTGAAGTTTTTTCCCGTCTCACTCTTGGAGACCCGGCGGGTGTCACGATGCTGCTGCGTCGTCGTCTTCATCATCATCATCACCACATTGAGGAGGAAGGCTTCGGGTGTGCGGCGGTTTGTCCCTGAACGACACTCACCGCTGCCCTCCGAGCCCGGTCCAGTTCACGTTTGGCCGCAAAGCCGCAGACGCATTTTTTTTTTAAAAACTTATATCAAAGTTATTACTTTATAATGCTTTTTTTCTGCGACGGCCCCTGAAGGCACCACTGACTCCTGCGCGGTTCGAACAGATATTTTTGTGAACATTATCGTCTCTAACACGAGCGCCCTGGATGTTACGAGAATCGGCAACACTCCAGCGGACCGCGTCGGAGCCTTTAGCGGGCTGCCTCTGACCCGCGGGCCAAATGTTTTATTACACGGAGCGTCGTCAGGCCCGTTTGTGATAAACCAGCGAGAGCACATTGTATTTTATGGTGGAAGCTGATGAGTGACAAAAAAATTCCTGTCATTTTTTTTTTTTTTAAGTTGTGATGTTTTGGGTCTTTTGGACCAAACCAGCAACTGGGAAACTTTAATTCACGAGACTGGAGATGAAAAATTATATCGCAGATGCGGTTTCTCCTCCAGCGGCGACAAGTGATTTCTAGCAGCGGCCCACGGAAGCGCCGTTAGCCCTCGCACTATTAGCCGTACGCGTACCGTTAGCTGCCCGCGTGCCTTTAGCCCACACACCTTTAGCCATCCATGCGCCGTTAGCCATCCGCACGCCGTTAGCCGGCCGCACGCCGTTAGCCATGTACTTGCCGTTAGCCACCCGCTTGCCTTTAGCCTTTAGCCCTCACACCCTTAGCCAGCTGCGCTCCATTAGCCGCCAGCGAGCTGTTAGCCACCCGCGTGCCTTTAGCCCGCAAACATTTAGCCACTCAAGCGCTGTTAGCCACCCGCGCGCCGTTAGCCACCCACGCACCGTTAGCCATCCACGCGCTGTTAGCCATCCACGCGCTGTTAGCCATCCACGCGCTGTTAGCCACCCGTGCACCATTAGCCATCCGCACGCCGTTAGCCATCCGCACGCCGTTAGCCACCCGCGCACCGTTAGCCACGCACGTGCCGTTAGCCACCCGCCTGCCTTTAGCCCTCACACTGTTAGCCGCCCCCGTGTGATTAGCTTTCACACCCTTAGCCATCCGCGCACCATTAGCCACCCGTGCGTGGTTAGCTGCCCCCGCGTGATTAGCTGCCCCCACGTGGTTAGCTGCCCCCGCGTGGTTAGCCGCCATCGCTCCGTTAGCCGCCATGCAGATGAAACGCAACATCAAACGGCCTGAGATGAAAGCGGCGAAGGTTGAGCGACGCCAAACATCAGAACGCGCTTTGCATATTCCGATTTTTCCCATCGATTGCCTCGCTATCGGATCATTCGCTCAGATAAAAGAGGTGGTGGTTGGGTGGGGGTGTGGGAGGGGGGGCGGGTCTTAAATGATTAGCTGATGAATTTGATAATGCGCTGTGATTTGATCACGGAGGGAAACCTCGCGATTATAAAAGAGAAATTTCCTCCACATCTGTCAGACGTGCCTGAATTCACAAGAGGAAGGTCAGAAGGTCGGGATGGATGTGATGAAACGTTTCTGCAACGCCGCCGCTGCCGCGCAGGCGCGTGGCAATTGGCCGGATTCGGGGGGTAAAGAGCGAGGAGTGAGGAGCGGCCGGCGTTCGCCCGCCGCTGTCACCGGCTGATTATTGGCCGACGCTGATGTTGATCCAGTCTGGTTTTTTTTCTTTGCGTCTGCTGATCGATACGTCTCGGCCGGGACGGCTTTTAATTGCAATCAAGCTGAATGATGGAGCGCGGGATTGATTTTTTTTTTTTTTCTTTTTCGGTGGTGCACTTAATTTTTTTTTTTTTTTTTTTTACATAAATATGTTTTGGAGTGAAGAGAATCAAGTATCAATCAGATGAGACGCGTAAAAAAAAAAAAAAAGAAAAAATCATCATGAACATTTAATCAGAAAGCAGCGATCAGATGCTGATGAGCGCTGATGCCGCTCCCGCTTATCTTCCCTTTAACGTTACTGAAACCAAAGTGTTTTAATTTTTTCCATAATTTTAAATCCCGAAAAAAAAAGAAAAAAAAAAAAGCCCTTTTGATTCAACAAATGAATAAATAAATGAAAGCCCGCAGACCTGCTCGCCGCCGCCGCTGCCGCCGATTCTGATGGGCTCTGATGTGAAGCGGCGCCGGGAGACGGCTCATAGAACGTTTAAAGAGGGAGGAAAAACAACAGCGGCGGCGTGTTGCAGTCATTCATACGAGTGTCATGCAGCCATATGCCCGGGCCAGATTGGTGCTGGTGTATCTTGGACAGCTGAGCTCCCATGATTCACTGCCGGGCCTCGTATAGACCAAAGCTAAGTGTACGTTTGGCCTCGGGCTATTCTGCTGCTGCCTCACACACACACACACACACACACACACACACACACACACACACACCGGCGGCAGCCAAATTGACTCCTTTGCGCTGCCTTGTTTTATTCGTCTGCGGCGCTTCACCTGGCTTTGTGAGGGGGGGGGGGGGGGGGAAAAGGGGGGGGGCCGGGGGGGGGGGG
>CAAKHG010017572.1:0-11345 GCA_901007715.1 Dactylopterus volitans | reverse complement strand
AAACCACAGAAATGTCAGTGAAACTTGTTCAGATTCAAATCAAAACCAGATTATTCAAGTAGCCGTTTTCCTGCTCTGCTTCCCTGACGTGGCTATAATCATATTTAACTTTACAACATGGACAATTCGTTCATAACCCACACGTGGATCACAACTAGGTGACTTCAGAGTAACGTAACGTTACCTTAACGGTAATCAGATTTGTGCATGACATTCTTTTATGTTGTATCCCATAACGCTATCGATGTAATTGAATACCAGCAGCGAGGTTGCCGCAGTTTTTATTGATAACCTGATCACTGTATCGGGGATGTCCAAAGAGCACCGCTAGCAACGTTCAGCCTGGTAACATTAACCTCATTGAAGCCTCAACTACTAGCGATTTTTCTTCGTGTGCATTTTATGAAGAAAATGACCATCATACATAGAAACAACGTTAAACTAAACAATACAACGCTTGTCGGAAATTTTAAAACGTTATTAATGGAAAAAATACTTACATTTGTGAATTTCTTTTCTTAGCAGCCGTTTTTTTTGCCGGTGATTCACTCAGTGCAGGTCTTAACCCTCCGTTTGGAGTGTGCCTCTGGAAAATCTCCGTTTGGAGGGGTATATGGCCCTACCACTTCGCACTACCCCTCGGTCCTAAGGGGAGTTGGGACACACCTACCCCTCCACGTGAACGCGCAAAACGGAGGGGTAGGGCCAAGGGGTAGGGTTAAGGGGAGAATCAGAATTCATCCTTAGACAAAGTTAATTGTCATTCAGGTAAAGTGTAAAATGTCTATTTTTTAGGTATATTTGGACTTATTTAATTAGAAACATAACTTAAACTACTCACTGCTGAAGTCAGTTTCCTTTTACAAACTGTGAGGCTGACATTATGCCCATGGTCATAAACACCATATAAACACCATAATAACATCCCATAATCCGTTTAAAAAGGTGATACTAAAGCAGTTTCTTGATTTAGTGTAAACTGTAACTATAAAGGAATACAGTTACTCATATTTTGTATTTTAAATACGTCACACTGTTACATGTAATCCGTTACTCCCAAATCCTGAATATACTGTACATCAATGTACAGCAGTGTACAGCAGAGACCAGACTTAGTTCAGCGATGTACAGCAGGAACAAGTTATGAGTTCAAGAGTCTGATGGCTAGGGGGGAAAAGCTATTACAGAATCAGGTGGTCCTGCACCGGATGCTGCGGAAGCTCTTTCCAGAGGCCAACTGGGAGAACAGTTCGGGGCGGTGGTGTGTGGAGTCACTGACTGTGTTACTCGCTCGGGATATGCAGCGCATTTTTCCAGTCAGAGGCGCAACAGCTTCCACACCACACTGAGATGCAGTTGGTCAAAATGAATGTAGTGATGATGGGCAGGCGCAGGTCGGCTCTTGTCGACATAAGAAGTACAAGCGCTGCTGTGCCGTCTTGACCGTCTTGGTGTTCACAAACCAGGAAAGGTCGTCTGTTATATGAACTCTCCGGAACTTAGTGTAGCTGACCACCTCCACAGTTGATGAGAAGTGGCATGTGGCTGGGCTGGTTCTCCCTGAAGTCAACAATGATCTTCTCTGTTTTGTCTACACTCAGGATCAAGCTTTTGTCCCTGCACCAGCCCACCAGCTGTTCCACCTCTTCTCTGTAGGCCAACTGGTGGCTAAGTTTGTAGTGTGAAGCAGCAGGAAACATATGATCATATCATGAAAATACAAAAGAAAAGTTTGCTGACTGCAACCGAACCCAGTGTCATGATGGGAGGCAAGATAGGGTTGTGGAGCACAACAAGTATTTTGGTGTGCACCTGAAAAACAAGGTGGACCAACATTAATGCTTTGTACAAGAAAGGGATGAGAAGACTATTTTCTTCTGCCAGTCTCTTGTTGCCCTCTGTTATGCTGTGGTCTGCTGGGGATGCAGCACCAGTACCAGAGATGCCACCAGTGTCAACAATCTCATTCATAAGGCAAGGACAATTCGTGGTCAGATCCTGGGATACATTGAAGTCCGTGAGAGGTCGGCACTGACCTTGTCAACCAGGTTATACCACAGTACACAAGCAAAACAAGGACAACTTCTCTTTAAAGTATAAAAGTAATACCAGATTTATTACAAACATAAAATCAATCATAAGTAACTTCAAAAATGCAACAAATCCAGGTACTCACTATAACTATTTCACTAAATACAGCAAAAAGATACAACAACAATCAACAAAGTGTGCGTGCGTGCGTGCGTGCGTGCGTGCGTGCGTGCGTGACAAGAAAATGGCGGTGTCGACCGGAATGAACAAAGGGTTAAAACAAGATGGCGGCCTCAACGCAACGGGACGGAGTTGCCAGCTGTTGGGACGTACAACAAAACAGCGGCAACCACTGCAAAGGGGGCCTGGCAGGAAGTCAGAAGTTGAAATCAAGGTGGGGACACCACCGGAAATAGAAAGGCATGGTTGGTCAGGGAGAAAATGACTGAGCAGGAAGTTTGATTTACACACTCAGGTATGTGTGGAATGTACATGGGTAGTTTGTCAGAAGAGAAAAGGGAACAATCTGACAAAGAACAATCTGATTAATGAACGGTCCCATCGATGGCTACCAGAATCAGTACATGAGTCTGGGCCTTTTACTATCACAACAGGCATTAATCTGGACTGCGGGTGCGATGGGAGACATAGGAAAAACAACACAATAACACTCGGATACAGTTCACAGCGGACACGCAATCCGTATTACATGACTGACAAACACATTAATGACACTACTAACTTAATGTCTGCCCAGAGCTACGAGCCTTTTACTGGTACTTGAAGAGGCGTATCTATCTGTCCTCGGTTCCTTTGACCTGGCGAGGAGATGTCGGTGAGTGGTTATCTTCTCGGGTGGGATCAGGGGCTCTGGCGAGGGAACTCATGCTGGCATGGAGTGGGGAATCAGTGTTCAAGAGGAAGATTCTTGTCTTTTTGAAGTGGGCAGATCGCCTTAACTACCTCACTTTGCATCCGTGGGCATCCGACATGGAGAGCCAGTCAGTCTCAAACCGGCAAGTCGTGCTTGACTCGGACTCGAGAGAAAAACAAAAGTCTGCTTGACTAGCGTGGGAGATACAAAGGCCTTAAGGTGATTGGATGTACTTCTAAAGGGACAGAGTCACGTCATCAGTGGGATCCGGACCAGAAGAATAAATAATTGCTTTCAAAAATATGTTATGTGACTTGCCCCTGTAGTTGATTGTTTTGTATCTTTTGTCTATTTTTTCTTATATTTTATTTTAATTGCATGCTACTTGTTTACCTATCCTTTAATCTTGCTGCTGTATCAACTGAATTTCTGCAGTGTGAACCAATAATTTTTTATCTCATCTAATTCTGTATATTCCCTTTTCTATCTGTCTATCGATCTGTCATATTGTAGGCTATATGCAAAACAGTGTTAACCTGTATTTCATTATCAAGACAGCTACAATAACAGTGATCTGCTAACTCTTGAATTATAAGCATGTCCATGATTGCTGATGTTTGACAATGATACTGACAACATAGTTTGGCATTTCGCTGTCATTGTTAACATACATTAAGTTAGATGTGGTAACCATAGATCTTCAGAACAAGTTTCTAAATCCAGTTTTAAAATTGTTTTACCTTAATTGCTCACACAAAGTTTAATGTTACCTTTCACAAGACGAACTTCTGCCAGATACCATCTATTCATTTCATGTGATATGTTGAAATGTATGCAGTTCTGACAAAAAACTATGATTACTTCAAATTAAGGAAGCTAAATTTGTTTAGCAGTAACTTCTCATAGCATGAACAGAGGCTCCAGTACAGTGAGGTTTGCCTCTATAGTCAACTCCACTTGTCACTCCTCCTTAGCTCCGTCCTTGCTTCCAAATATGGTAGCCACCAGTTGCAAAAAGCAAAGATGGCAAAAGATGGCAATAGCCAGAGTTGGCAAACTAGTGAGTGACATCACCCTGGTTCTGTCCAGGTATTTGAAAGTCTATGCTTCATACATATTCTCATACCCCTATTCCACCGAGCTGGTTCCATTGCTAGTTCGGAGCCAGTTCTTTGCTCTTTTGACCACCAACACCAACTCCTGGCTCTCAAAACTGTTTCCTCTGCTGGTCTAGCCTGTCCAAGAACCAATTACATCAGGGCCTGTGGGCAGGGTTCACTGATGGTGCTTGGGCATGCTCATGCACCATTTTTAAAACAAAAGCAAAGCAAGTTGTGTGTGGAGTGAAATATGGACACCAGAGACAAAAAGCAGTAGACCGAGGAGTTCCAATGCTTCCTGGCACTGTGGTCTTCTTCCGAAGTCCAAAAAAAGTTGGAGGGAGTGTGCAGAACAAAGTACATTTGAAGAGATACAGCTCCAGATGGCTGCTGCAGGCTATGACCGCACCATCAGGCAGTTGTCCAACAAGCTAAAAAAGCTTTAAAAAGATAAGAGACCACAGACAGGAGATGGAGCATGTAAGTTTAATGACTTTATAATTTTTAACGATAACCACAGCTATGGTAACTTTACCCAAACAAATTCATATGTAGTTCGTAACATGCAAATTATGAGCAGATATGTAAGCTTGGCTGATATTGATATCCAGTCAAATAACGTGCAAGTCAGATATACAACATTCAAAGATAGGGTTGTTTTGTTTAAATATTTGCTGGCATTGTGTCTCTGCATGTGGTGTCACGAAAGGTTTCCACTGAGCACAGTGTAATGAACGCATAAGTTAGCTCTGTAGACACAACAAACCGCAGGTTAAAAACCATGAACGCGGCGTGGCTAGCACTGCTGGACTGCAGCTCACCCTCGCCATCCTTCAACGGGTCCTTCATGCCCTCCTGTTCATCTTCGGCCCTTCATCAAATCAGATCTGGTAAGATTTGCTCAGACCATGATCCAATCACACCAAATAGTAGACCAGAACGGATGGTTACGGAACGTAACCTGGTTCTATGAATGAAGGTCAACACGCCACTGTATGGGTAACTCAGGAGACAATTAGAAAATTAACACCTCTGCCCACTGGGCGCAATCAGAGCCTACAAATACAGGTGTGTGATCACCTGCTCAGTCTCTTCTCTCTGACTGAGGCCGAATCAGCCTGCTGACTGACAATACAAGCTGGCGTGTTGACCTTCATTCGTAGAACCAGGTTATGTTCCGTAACCATCCGTTCTATTTCATATCAGGTCAACACGCCACCATATGGGTCAACTGAATAGCAAATAAGGTCAGGCAGGAGGTGTAGTGAGGCTGAAAAACACTCAGGACAACAGTTCACTGATCACTGATCACTGAAGAAAAAGTATAAAGCCTCACAGTACAACAGCCAAAGACCAACGAAGGTCACGTGCTGCAAAATACTGGTCACATCTTCTGTTCCTCTTCTGTGGACAGAAGAAGGCCCACAAAAACATAACCACCGGGTGAACACCAACCCTGAAACCATATCCCCGCATGGTAGGGACCACATGCCTCACTGGCCTGCTTGCAGGGCAGCAGAGGCTACAGATGAGCCAACATTCAGCCTGTAGAACCTTGCAAAGGTCCCAGAAGCGGCCCAACCGGCCGCTGCACATACATCCTCCAAGGGAGCCCCCTTGAAGAGCGCCCAAGAGGTGGCCTGTGAAGAAGCGTCCCCCAAATCAGAGAGTGACTGGGCATCCCTCTGGTGGAGTGGGCCACCACTCCCTCAGGGGGAGGGACCCCAGCACTATCATAGGCTTGAGCTATGGCCTGGACAACCCAGCGGGCCAACCACTGCTTGGACAGAGCGTGGCCCAGCCTGGTTCCCCCTTAGCGGACAAAGAGCTGGTCAGCCCGTCTAACTGGGGCCGTTCAGGCCATGTACACCCTTAGGGACCGCACTGGACAGAGCAAGTGTAGCTGAGCTGCCTCCACCAAGTCATGTGGTGGAGGGTGAAAGGGCTCCCGAACCAAGGGCCGCACCACGAATAATCGAGGGAGCACCTTAGGGAAGAAGGCTGGATTTGGCAAGAGAGAGATGGCAGAGCCCTTCCTCCCCCAACCTCAAACAGGATAGATGCACAGACAGGGCATGCAGCTCAGAGACCCGGAACCATGGGAGACCGTGATGACCGGATACGCCTTGCCCCCTTCAAAAACTGACCAATAAGGGGCTGCAAGCCCATTGTCCCACCCTCAACAGGGATGTGACGGTCAGATATGGCCGCCACATAGCCCCTCAAGGTGGATTCAGTCAGCAGGAACCCCTTGGTAGGCACCAAGGGGTTCCTGCCAACAGCCTCCGCAAGGTTGCCATCCACTGATGCGGCCAGGCCGGGACCACAAGGAGAACCCTGGCCTCCATCATCTCCACCTTGACTAGTACCGCCGGTATGAGTGGAAAGGGGGGAAATGCATACAACAGGCCCTGGGGCCACCGATTTGCAAGACCATCTACCCCCAAAATCCCCGCCGGGCCCGCTATGGAGTACCACAGCGGGCAATGGGTGGTTTCCTGTGAGGCAAAGAGGTCCACCTGGGCAACTTCGAACCGAGCCAAAATGGCGTCCACAATTTCCGGGTGAAGCCTCTACTCCCTTGCCCGGGGCCGCCCCTGGACAGGAGATCTGCCGCTACAGTCACTACTCCTGGCAAGTAGATGGCTTTCAGGGACACACCCTGAGTGTGAGCCCAGAGGAGGATCTTGTGTGTCAAGTTGTGCAGGGACCATGACTGACCCCCCCCCCCCCCCCGGTGGTTGATGTAAGCGACCACGGTTGAATTGTCGGTCCAGACCAACACATGCCTTCCCTGAATTACCGGAGGCACGTTACACTTCCTCCAGTTCGAGCAGGTTGATGTGAGCCTCCAAAGGGGACTCCACTGGCCCTGGGCCATGTGTTTCCTCCATACAGCCCCCCAGCCTGCCTCTGAGGCGTTGGTAGTTATTGTCACCCTTGAGCACACTGGGCCCAGTGGAACTCCTTCCCTGAGGCCCAGAGAAGTCGTCCACCATGCAACTGCTGGAAGACAAATCGAGGACAACGGGATAGCCCTCAGGCCATCCTCGTGGGGGCTCACCTTGTGTCTGGCAAGCCAGCGCTGCAGAGGCCGCATGTGAAGCAACCATAGGGGCACCACCTGGGATGCTGCTGCCATGAGGCCTAACAGCCTCCGACCATGCTTCACTGTGATGTGCTTACCCATAGTTAACTGCGACAAGCTGTCCATCAGCACAGCTGTCCTCCTCAAGGTGAGGAAATCTCTGAGTAATCTTGAATCCAGAACCAGACCTAAATACTCCACCCGCCGCAATGGAATAAGGCAACTCTTCTCCCTGTTTAAGGCCAGCCCCAGGTTCTCCAGGTGGCTCAACACTGTCATGGTGTCGAGTAGGGCCTGAAGTTCTGTGGGGGACCAAATCAACCAGTCATCCAGATAATTCAAGATATGAATCCCCTGGCGACGCAGAGGGCCAAGAGCTGCCTCCGTGCACTTGTTGTTGCGAGGAGACAAGGACAGGCCGAATGGGAGGGAGGTGTATTATAGGCATTGCCTTGAAGAAAAAACGGAGGTACTTCCTGTGGTCTCTGTGTGCAGGAAGGTGGAAGTACACATCGCGCAGGTCCACCGTACTGAACCAGTCCCCGTGCCTTATAGATGACAGAAGGCGTGACATACGAAGCATTTGGAAGGGCAGGCATTTCAGGAAGTGGTTGAACCGTTTCAGGTTCAAGATAGGACGGAGGCCGCCGTCCTTTTTCGGAACCAAGAAGTAGGTTGAATAAAACCCTTGGTGCGCCTCACCGCTGGAGACGGGCGTTATTGCTGCCTTCTGCAGAAGGGCCACGACCTCTGCCACAAGGGACTGACAACCTGCCCTGTTGTGTAGGAGGAATGATTCCCGAAAACTGCGGTGGTCCGGTTCTGAACTGGAGTCTGTACCCTGACTCCAGTGTACTGAGCACCCAAGGGTACTCCGAAGCCTGTGAAGAAGCGTCCCCCAAATCAGAGAGTGACTGGGCATCCTCCTCAGACTTGGGGGTCATGCAGACCTTACAAACTGTCAGAGGCTGCGATATAAAGCACATCTGGATCTTTATCCCAGACCCCAGGAGCTGGCCTGGTCATGGGATGCAGCCTTACAGGATGCAGAGCATGCATAAGCTCCTGCAGGGTATTCTGCATAGACTGCAGCTCAGCTGTCCAAGCTACGCCTCCGGATGCTTCCTCTTCTAAGCGCGCCGCGTTCCCGCGAGCGGCGGATCATGTACCACCTGCAGCTCCAGCTCGACCTCCGCATGCTGGTGAGGTTGGCCCAAGGCAAGCGCTGAAGAGCAAAAACCCTCACCGTCCTGTGACATGGTCTGGCAAGCCAAGACCGCCCCGCGGACTTACGATAAAAACAAGGGTGTAGAATAAGGCTTCAGGTAGCGTACGACCTCCCAGACGCAGCGGCTCCCCTTGGCTCGCAAAACCCAAGCGTGGAAAGCTCCAGGTAGCGTACGACCTCCCGGACACAGTGGCTCCCCTCAGCTCACAAAACATAAGTGTTGAAAAGCTTCAGGTAGCATACGACCTCCCAGACGCAGCGGCTCCTCTCAGCTCGAAAAACACAGGTAAGGCACACTACTCACCTGCTCCACAACAATTCAGCCACGGAATGTAGCTTCCTCTCTCTTGGGAGAAGAGGCTCCCCGCAGTGCCACACCAATCCAAAAAGTATCCGCGCACTCTTCCTTTTTTTTTTTACTGCGTACAACAAGCAGTTTCTGTAGGAAGAAGGCAGATAAGTTGCATCCAAAATCAATAGATCACACAATGTCTCAATCTGAAACCAATACTCACGCACTCCTAGGAGGAGAAAAAGAGACTGAGCAGGTGATCACACACCTATATTTGTAGGCTCTGATTGCGCCCAGTGGGCAGAGGTGTTAATTTTCTAATTGTCTCCTGAAACAGCTCACCCTCAGAGCGAGTGACCCATACGGTGGCGTGTTGACCTGATATGAAATAGAACCGCATTGCACACCTATCCACAATTACCTGCACTGTTGAAATGTTTATGTATATCAACTTGTGCTTTTACATAGGAAAAAAGGAGTCCAATACAGAGACCCTGGAATTCCTGGAGAGGTCGGAAGATAGGTTCCTGGAGCAGAGCAGGTAGGAACAGGAGATGCTCCAGGAACAATGCAGGAGGGATCAGGAGTTCACCACTGTCATGCTACAGAGCATACAGCAGCAGAAAGACAGCTCAAGTGCTCTGATGAGACTGATGGGACGGATTGTGACGGTGCTAAAGGCACTCACATGAAAATTACTTTTTTTTGTACTTTTCAATAAAAACATGTCATTGAAGAATCCTGTTTTGTCTTCTATTTGTATGTCTGATTTTCTAAGCCGCACACCAACCTGCACTGCGGAATATACCCACAAGACGTAGACGTGTCTGTGTACTATAAATACACAATGCAGATAAAGGTGAAATACCTGTTCATGACATGGTAGCAACCTCCATCAATCCTACAAACCACAACTAAACAGTCTTGTCAGCTTCACTATCTTTAATGAGGTAATTGAGCAGCAGTAAAGTAAATGTCAATGTAAAACAAATGTAAGATACAAAATAAAGAAACTTTGGCATCATGCATACTCCCTGGGAAGCCAACACACACATCCCAAAAGAGTCCTTTACCATAGACAACTGCTTGAAGAATGACTGAATTATCAACCATATTATCAACTTGTAATATGGTGGCACTCTGACGTACTGACATTTTACACTGACACAATGACATGGCTCTGAATTGGCTCCTTATTAGTGGAAAGCAAACTGGTTCTTTGGAATTACAGAACTTTAATCAGCTAAGCACTGGCACTAGCACCAGATTCCTCTTGGTGGAAAAGGGGTATCTGAGCACTGACTGAGCTCTGATTTGCCTTTTCTCTGGGTCTTTTGTTGACAAGCTCCAAAAATTTGTAGGCAAGCAGGGAATCAGGTCTGAAATTGCATAATGTGGACGAGATATTAGCTTTTTCTGGCCATTCAGTGTTTCTAAAGCTGTGCCACCAATGAGCATTTCAACATGCATATCAAGGCAACGATGTTTTAAGCTGTCCACTGTCATGACACAAGTACATGCATAATCTTCTCTCTCCTGTGTTCTAGGCCACGGAACCAAAGGGGTGTTTGAGCTGCTGGCAGGCTGGAGGAGAACACGGGAAAACCTCCCCTTTAAGGAGCGTGTGGCGGATGCCTTTGCTGATGTGATGGTGTGCTACACCATGACCAGCTCACTATACATCATCACATTCGGCATGGGAGCTAGCCCTTTCACCAACATTGAGTCAGTGAAGATTTTCTGCCAGAGCATGTGTGTCGCAATCTTGGTCAACTACTTTTACGTTTTCTCTTTTTATGGCTCATGCTTAGTGTTTGCTGGACAACTGGAGCAGAACCGCTACCACAGTGTTTTCTGTTGTAAAATCCCCTCAGTGGAATACCTGGACCGCCAGCCCACATGGTTTAAAACCATGATGAGTGACGGCCATGACCTATCCACACACCATGACAGTGTCCCCTACCAAAATCATTTCATCCAGCACTTCCTGCGTGAGCACTATACAGAATGGATTACCAACACCTATGTCAAACCATTTGTGGTCATTCTATATCTCATCTATGCGTCTTTCTCTTTCATGGGATGTTTACAAATCAGTGATGGCTCAAACATCGTCAACCTCTTGGCAAGTAACTCTCCAAGTGTTTCATATGCGCTGACCCAGCAGAAATACTTCAGCAACTACAGCCCTGTAATTGGGTTTTATATTTATGAGCCCATTGAGTATTGGAACTCCACAGTGCAGGAGCACTTGAAGACTCTGAGTCATGGCTTCAACAAGATCTCCTGGATCGATAACTTTTTCCACTACCTGCGGGTGGTGAATGTAAGCGCCTCAACCAAGAGTGACTTCATCACCATCCTCAGGAGTTCCTTCTTGCGGAGCCCTGAGTACCAGCACTTCACTGAGGACATCATATTCTCAAAGAACCATGAGACAGATGAGTACGACATTATTGCCTCACGCATGTATTTGGTGGCTCGGACCACAGAGAAGAGGCGTGAGGAGGTGGTAGAACTTCTGGAGAAGCTTCGGCCACTGATGTTGATCAACAGCATCAAATTCATTGCCTTCAATCCCACGTTTGTGTTCATGGACCGCTACAGCTCCTCTGTCATCTCACCTATATTGACCTCAGGCTTCAGTGTGCTCACCATCCTCTTCCGCCGCAGCCAGGCAGCAACACAAACAGTCCCGCTTCCTCCCGTACTACAAGCCCACCCCCACCACG
>CAAKHG010017569.1:0-11727 GCA_901007715.1 Dactylopterus volitans | reverse complement strand
AGGATGCGATCGGGGTCTTTGAAGAGCGCGGCAGCACGACCCGGCTCAGCACACACACACACACACACAGAGTAACAGCTGGATCTGTGAGAACATTCAGTGACATAAAGCATCCCCTCGCCTGTTACCTAACCATCAGGACATGACTCCATTCATACCATAGAAGGGTACAAAGCCGCGCGCGCTCCCAGTCGGGCTTTGCAGCCTCCTGCTGAACATGATGCAGCCTTTTGGGAGACAAAAAAAAACAAAAAAAAAAGTTCTGGGAGGTGACTTCAGATATCAGACTAGAGCGGTTTCTAAAAAACTGCAGGGAAAAAACTCGCCGGCGTGATATGAAGAAGTAGATGATATGATAAGTTCCATCATCGCACAATTTGGTCCGAAACATTAGAGTTCCAGTTGGTGCTAGCAGTGTCGACGCGCGGTCCCGCGGACGCCGCCCAAAACGCCAGATCAGATAAAATCCTGTTTTTTTCCCCCCATGAATCGGTTCTTCTTAGCCGCACCCAGACAGCCTCTACCTGGAAAGATCTAGATAACAGATTGAGCCCCCTTGCATTCATCCACAGAGGTGTTGGTGCCTGCTTGGTGCCAGGAGCCGGTGCTTAGGCGGTGGAAGCGCAAAGAACCGGTTCCAAGTTAGGCTCTGGCTCCGAACTAGCACTGGAACCAGTTTGGTGGAAAAGGGGCAAGAGTGAACATGGAGCTGGTAAAATGTTATTTAAGTTCGCCGGATATTTCTTCTTTGTTTTGTTGTTGTTTTTTTTAAAACTTTTTGGTCCTGATAGGCAACTCTGAATCAGGAGTTTTGCATTTTACGATACAATCTTCATCTTTTGATGACCGAAAATATGATTCATACTTTTAAAATGGCACTAAAGCATATTGGAACTACTTAAGATAATTTTTTTGTCAATAAACCAAAAAAAATAAATATATAAAATAAACAAACATTGCAGATGGAAGCATCTTTTTTTTTTTGGTGAAAATCATTCTGAGTGGTAATTATAAGTTAGTTGTAAATCATAAGGTCCCCCCTGCATAAATTAAGGACAGATAAATCAGAAATGGAAAACTTAAGATAGTTTGTTCTCTGTTTGACGCCAATTCCTGGATTATTTCAAATAGGAAATCAATATACGATTCACAGCTTCAACCAGCTCCGAGTTCGTGTGTGAACGCCATCAACCACCACCGAATTTCGCGGGGGAAGACAATCGCAACGTTGCCACCCGCCGAACCCGCAAGAAGCTGCACCGTCACTTTTTCAGAGCTGTACTCCAAGCATTCTGGCAGCGACTGAGGGGTAAAATGCTCTCTCGGGAGGGGGAGGGGGTGGGTGGGGGGGGGGCGTCTAACAGCAGCCAGGCAATAATGATCATCACTCACAGCTGATCAAACATCTACCCCTTTTCTGTCTGAGTCGCCTCCCAACCGCCTCCAGAACGTTTGATTCTGAAGGCGGCGAAGCATCTTTGATGCTGCCTCTTGCCCATAAATCCGTGCGGCGGCGCGCCGGCGAAGCAGAACCCAGAGGAGGAACTCAGCGCCGATAAAAACCTGCACGTTTTTACGTCTTTCACCGCATTCCCACGACTGCAACCGCCAAAACCACCTCGCCTGTGATCTTGCGAGGCGTCGCTCAGCGGCCGCCGACGCCGCGTGCCGCAGCTCATCGGCGCGAGGCGAAGAGGGCGGACGCCTCCCGCGTCGACGGGACGTTTCACATCGTGGGACGGACGACCGGGAGCTCTGGAAGGTGCCAAGTAAAGAGCTCAACGATGTCGGCCATGAGGGGCAAACGCTCGGCTCTCCTCGGACGCCGGTAAAACCGTTAAACTCTCAACTGCCCGTAAAAGAGCCGTCATTGAGACGCTGGTCTCCGGGTTTACAGGGCAAAGTTTGACCACCTGCAGCCGGATCGTGTGTCTCTGTCGAGCAGAGCGCTGGCCGACCGCTGGTGGCGTTCCAGAGGCTCAAACACACACCCGGCAATAAGGATGCAGTTACGGTGAGCACCTCCCAGCAGCCGCCATCGATCCCGCGCGCCGCTGAAAATGTCGAACACGCTCATGTAAAAACGACGCATGTGTCAGCCAGAGTGATAAATCCAAAGAGGCTTCCACCAGACGCCGCTCGGTGCTCTTGGCCTCTGATGGATTACATTAATTTATCAGCACTCGGCGGGTTCTCTGGAGGTTCTCTGGGGGTTCTCTGGCCTCCGCAGGCTTCACCAAGTTAAATTAAGGCCCTTTCCCACATCCACACAGACAAATAAAAGTCCACAAAGCACAAGAAGGGAACCTCAGAGGCTCGAGTGCAGAGCAGTTCCGGGGGGTTTAGCGCTGTTTGCAGGTGGCTTTATGTTCCCTCTGACTTCCTATCCGACTCCTGCGAGTGTTTGCTAGCATGCGCGGTGCCGGAGACTCCGAATGCATAATTTTCAGGAGTCTTCAGCCAAAGTGCCGCCGCTCTCCAGCCAGCTCTTGTTGAAGTTGCCCAAAAAAAAAAAAAGTTAAAAGATACAACAATTTTAACAGGTTCAAATTAAAGAGGGAGGTAAATGCATTAATTATCGCGGTCCGATCCATGCACATTTCCTCCAGGATTAATGAAGTATTTCTGGTTCTGATGTAATCCAAGACCTGTCAGAGCTGCTTATGAGACTTTTCACTGTCCAGGCAAAGGTTTCAGGAGTAAGCGCATTAGTGAATTCCAAATCTCCGAATCCGACTGTCAATAACGAAGATAAAGGCAGGATCCCAACTCACCCCTTAGCCCCACCCCCTCCATTCTGCCCATTCACTTCTCGGGGTAGGATGTGCCCATTCTTATTGGAGGCACACTTCCAACAGAGCGTCGCGAGGAATTTTCCCAGAATGCCTTAGCAAATCGGCAGCAACAGGAAGAGTTTCCTTCCTTCATAAAAATTATATAAATCACTACATCCATTGTAGATTTTCCATTTCAGTGAACTAAAGGACGGCATATCAACAATATCCGGTATGAATAGGGATTCAGCTTTAAATGGAAAATGAGAAATTGTGCAGAGGAAGATGCTTTTCAATCCAACCCATTTCATTTTAATCTAATTTTTATCTTAATCATCTTTATCTTTTTTTTTCAAGGTCAAGTTTGCCCCCAAAACAACTCAAATGTGATAGCAGCAACCCTCGTTAACTCGTGATAAGACTCCCAGGCGGGGAGCTGGAAAACCTGAATTTTTGGTTTCCAAATGGGTGCTTCCTCTCAAAAGTGTTGGCACGTCCCGTTAAAAATAAAATCCAAGAAGACCAAAAGCCCCTTTCAGATCAATGTGGCTCCCGGTGTGATTAGCTTCCACGCAGCAGATAACTAGTTTCCCCGTTTAGATCAATGGTGAACCGCTGGAACGATCCCTCCTCTACCCACGGCAAAAATAGCAAATCAACTTGCCAGCCAACATCCCGACATCCCGGCGCTGGCAGACAGGCGCCCGCGGGAGCGCAGACGTTCTCCTCCTTCACACGAGACTCCAAGTGGAGAAACGTTCTCTCTCTTGGACGTGAAAACAGAGGATGCCGATGACGACGGCGGCGGCGGCGGCGACCGCGCGGTTTTACTCTTGCCTCGTTACTCTGCCAGCGGCAAAACTGGCGCTCCGCTGCTGCTGGTTTTATGCATCATCATGTCCACCGAGTGGAAGAGAATCCCATAATCCTCGCAGAGACGGGCAATAAGACACAAAATCAAAGTCTGAGAGGAAGCCCGGAATGAGTCAGCGGAGGTTAGAAGCGCCAAAGTGGCAGAGACAGACACACGAATGTGTGTATATATAGATATATGTATGTATATATAGTATATACACTGCAAAGATACAGTTTACATGAGAGAGAGAGTGAGACAGAGAGAGATAGGACTGCTTTTAACTATTTAATGAGCATATAAGGCACTAAAGCAGACGGTAGAGCAGCACCGGTGACTCCATCGGGACCGACGCCATTTGTATCAATCGATGGAACACGCAGCTGCCGCTTTTTAAACACCAGCAGCACCGACTCCTTTAATGCTGCGGCGTCTTGGAGCCCACACACTGCAAAAAAATAAAAATAAAAATTCCCCAATAAGAGGAACGCGTCACAGCGGGAAAAAAAAAACAACAACAACAAAACAGCCGAGCTCCCGACCAAGTTTCGTGGCGAACGCGAGGTCCTCTTCACGTGCCCGTCCTCATCCTGGCGGGCGGGAGGGAGGAGAGGGAGGAATCAGCCGCACAGAAGGGAGTTTATCTGTTCTTAATTAACCCGCGACGACGTCATGGCAGAGCCACGCGGAAGCCCCCGCAGACCGCGGGGGCTTTCCCCTCGCCCCATGTAGGGCGGCGGACACGCGGAGGGGACAGGAAACCCCAGAGTTGTCATCGCCGCCGCCGCAACGGCAGCCGCAGGACGCAAACGCACGCTCTGAGATCGCGGCAGCAACAATGCCAAAGGAGTCTGGGCCGCTCGGCGCCGAGCGGCCCAGACTCCTTTGGCATTGTTGCCGCCGCCGGCCGATGTCGCGGCGACTATTTAGGCGCGCGGCTTTTTGTGTCGTCTGAGCGAGCGCCAGTGGAAAACTTTAAAATTACAACGTCGGTGCATGCGCGTCCTTTCGATATACAGCAATTAAAGAGACAATAAAAAGATTTCATGCTTCGGCTTATCGTCGTGAAGTAAGTGTCTCGAAGGAAGTGCTGGCTTCCATCTATTATGTACAGTAGGCTGCGCATAAGCTGGAAGTTGCGCCACAGCTTCCGCCCGTTGGTACGAAAATGAAGCCAAAACATCCCATCGGGGTTGCGGACGCCGCCATCTTGCGCCGGCGACGTTATTCGGGATGCTCAATAACTGCTACATGGGGGGTTTCACTGTTACGCTTCCCTCGCACCTTCTTGTGTGTAAAATTCCCAAAAACAGGAGTCCATAACCGCCTCCGTGAGTCGGAGCAGCTGCCGAACATGAAGCCGCACCCCCGTTTTTTTTTTTTTATGGCATCAGACCACTAATTAAAACCAACCGATTAAAAAAAACAAACAAAAAAACGCGCGATTAAAAACCAGCTGAAATCTCAGAGAAAAAAACTCTTTTGAGAAATATGAAGAGCACTTTGATGTGCTACTCTTGGCTTTACTGTTAAATCAAATACTGGTCAGCTGCAGGTTCGCTCCCCGGAGCTCGTCTCCAGGCGCTGCTCCAAGCATCTTCGGAGCGGCGACACAACTCAAATTGTCTTCACCTCCCGCGTCCGTGTTCAAAGGGAAGTGCGGCCATGTCAACGCCTCCGACCTCTGACCTCCCAGTTTATGACTTTACAAAGAGGCGCACGTTTACGCGGGAGCTTGATCTCCGACACCGAGCCGTGACTGCGAGGGCGATCAGTCGGGGGGCCGTCCGGGGAGGGGGTCGCGACCCCTCCACTTCAACAATGCGCCGGCCGGGCCGCTACGTCTGAGGTCGAAGGTCAACGGACAAGAGTCTCTTGTTTGAAGAGGGATAATGGGCTGTGAAAGGGAAAAGCCCTGCGTGCGTGTCACCTAAGTAGACGACAAAGATGGGAGCTTGTTTGACTACCAGCCGCTGTTGCATGTGTAAACATGCTAAGCTAACGGCTCGAGTCACCTTCGCGCCGGCTCTGCACTCGTGGAACCAGACAGGCCGCAGCCGCGGTCCCGCTGTGACTATTATTACCACGCGAACAAAACAACGTAAACACAGCCTCTCTGGGAGATGTAATTTCGGTTTTGTCTCATAGGTGGTTTCACCAAAAAAAAAAAAAAACAACAAAAAAAAAAACACCTATGACACATCCGTCTGGTGCTGCAGAGGTGTCTACAACGCATGACTCAAGGCCAGTACCGCCGGGGCTGATGGGAGTGTCCTTGTAAACCGATGATGGCGCTTATCTGCGATGACCAATGTGATTAAATTCAAATCCCGGGGGGGCGGAGGGACGAGCGCGTCCGACAGCGAATTAATGCACCACAAAATGTCATCACAACGCACCTCCACCTGGACCACAAATGCCAAACACGGTGGCGGCCGTTCCTCCGTGCGTTTCTGGTGAACCGGCTTCAGCTGGTTGATTTGCATGCACACGGGCCGATCGGGGCGTTTGTCATTACGCCGCACCGGTGAATTGAAAAAAATACATAAAATAAATCAGCAACCTTCATGTCAGCTCTAAATCCAACGTGTGTGAAGCTCAAGATCAGCGATGCTGCTATAAATGATTGCAGAAGGTGTCTGGACACGCCCAAAAGATCTCCAAATTTCAGGGTCCCTGACCAGTGGTATCACTTATTCAGAGCCAGCTTGGAGGCTCCAGGACATTAAAATGTTTGAAAACCATTTTTAAAAAAGGAAAGGTCAGCGGGGCTGATGTTCTCTGTGCAACGATAACTTCATGACTACAAAAGCAGCGAGGGCTCCGGGGCTCGCCGTCACCTTCACGCTGCCCTGCGTGTATCTCGTGTTGAGGGCCAGATGGGGACAACGTAGGGGGGCCCAGTTCTGGGCCCGGGGGGGCCAATATTTCGCCCGTGCACGGTGTGTGCGCGGAAACAAAGCTGGAGCGCGGCGGGTCTGCGCGCTCGCGTTCAAGCGTTTTTATGTGCGAGCAGAAACGCTGCTTGTAAGTTGGACTTGATGAGACTCGTTAAAGTTTAAAAGGGTGTGTTTTTGCTCCGTCTGTGTTTCATTAAAATCCTAAAATCCTGGCACGGAGCAAAAAAAAAAAAAGGGGTCTGGTCCTGCTCCGTGTAGACGGACTAATCCAGCCACCCGCCTCCGCTGAGATACACACACACACACCTTTATGGAGGGACATATGCAGCAAAGCAATCAGAAAAGTAGTCGATTTCCATAATGAGGTTCAGGAGGTGAAATAAAGTCCAATCGGCCTGCTCTTCATCTCTTTTTCTTTCTCCATTGGTGTCTTATTAAATCCCTTCTTCTTTCTTCAGGCCAAAACTCATTAAACAGTTGGGAAGATGCATAAACAATATCCCTTCTGCGAAATTCATCTCCAGGGTTGTCAATTCTTCTTCACAGGTAGCTCTTTTTTTTTTTTTTGGCAACCCGCCCTTCGCCCGTCGGACGGCTCATCTGTTGAATAATGAATCTTGATCTATCAGGAGCATTGAGGGAGCCGTTAATGAGTCAGCCTGGCGCTAGTAATGCAATCTGATAGGGGGGAAGATGAACAAATATGAAGCCGTCTGCCCTCCACCGGTGCTGGAACTGGCCGGTTGTGTAATTACGAGCTCGGAATCAATCTCCCCGACTGCCACCTCGAGATCCATTTGTTCTCTTGCCTCCTACTAGACATTAACGCGCGATTAATCCCAGTCGGCCTCAACCGCGAACGCAACAGATTCGCCTTCCCGCCTCGCAGTTGGTTTGGAAGAGGTCCTGTTTGCCAAAAAAAAAAAAAGAAATGTTAATTTTACGACTGAGCAGTTTACAGGCAGGCCGACGCTGATGTGTAATATTTCACGATTGCCTGTCGTCCATATTTTTAAAAGGGAAATAACAAAGATTTCTGCTGGTCTCAAAGCAGAGAATGACCACAGTATATCTGCTCACCTTAATAGGTTTCTTGATCAATACCGGCGACTCGTCCATTACTCTGCCCAGCTTTTTTTTTTTTTTTTACTTTCCCCCCCCCCATTCAATGCTTGCAATTTTTTTGGAACAACCTATTGGACCCCCAAAAGTCATAAATTATTTGGAGGCTTTAGCCACAGACAGGCTGTGGACATCCAGCTTTGCTCGAGGCGCAAGAGCTGGAGAAAAGTACTTGGAGGAGCCGGGTGCACCAACATACTCGAAAATATCAGTAAAAACACTGAGGTGCTCTGGTGGTTGTCAAGTTTGGTCTCTGGGACTAAAAAATTCAGCTGAATTTCGATCTTATCTCCATCATACCCTTTATCAAAAGGGTTATCAAAATTCGTCCATATTTACAAAAGATTGCACATAAAGTGTGTAAAATGTGGTATAATGTCACATCACACCGTCTAAGGTTCCTCAGCATATCAAATATCCAGCTTTCCTCACAATCACAAATAAGGTCGTTACTTGCTAATAAGCAAAATAAGTGAGTTTTATGGCCACTGGGGGGCAGTGCAACGAGCTGTGAATGCACACGGGAGAAGTCCGCCTTGGAGGAGGTCTGCCAAAAGCCTTTGTGAAGGATTTATTAAAAACGAGGGCAAAATATTCCCAACATGCCATTTTGTGTGGGTGATGTCATTGGAAATGCCCGCCGCCAAACGCCATCGCGAGGGAGTCTGAAAACAGACGGTAACAGTCGCAGAGAGTCAGCGTCACGCGGCACGTCGACTTTCCTGGCGCGCCATTCCCAAACAGAAGTCCATGACTGCCTTCCCGTGTGTGGCGAACGTCAGCTGTCACTCGTGCCACCGGGATGCGGGAGAGGAACTTCAGCCAATGAACCCACCTAATCCGCAGGATGATTAAAACTTCAGCATTTGTTCATTAAAATTACATTACAACCAGCAGAGCTCCAGGGCCTTGAGGACCGGTACTGCAAACCACCACCCCCCCCCACACACCCCCCACCCCGCATCAAGGTTGTGGCTGAATCTGAAATTCATGATTTAATGTTTCTGTTCTTGTGCGTAATCAGGACACAGCACGGCGGAGAAGCCCCTCCCCTGGAGATTGTGGGTCAAATGTTTGGAATGTTAATTAAAGCGGCGCTTCCACGGCTTTCGACTCGAGCCGTTTCCCTCAAACCTCGTCAACAAAACCCGCAGAAGGCAACGTTGTGATTATTAATACGGCTGCGCGGACGTCGGCGAGGTCTCTCTCTTTATTGGCGCTCTTTTTCCTGGACGGCGATGTAGATTCAAATTGTTCTGGGGTTGTTTTCATTTTTTTTGGTTCATTTCCATCTTTCGCGCGACGGGATTTAAGAGCGGCCTCTGGCGAGCGCGAGCTGGTGCGGCTCCCATTCAGCTGGCCGGTGTCACTTCCAGTCTGCTTCCCTTCCCGGGTCTGAGCCGCTTTAAGAAACAATTACAAGCGGTGACGGCATGCGCCCGGGCGCGAGCGCCGCAACAACAGCTATGCTAACCGCCGGTCCGTCTGCCGAACGCTGGGGATGTTGGCGAGACCCGATCGATGGGTCACGTGTGGCTGGGGGCGTCCAGCCGTTCACCTCGGGGCTCCGGGCCTCCCCTCAGCATCAATGCAAAAGTCCCGACCCAGCACAAGCACGACTTTTTTCCTCCAAAGCATAAGAGCCTTTTTTTTTTTTGAATGAGGACTGCTGATGCCTCCTCGGAGCGTTCTCCCGTCACGCCGTCTTGTCTCCATGCTGGCAGTCAGCCCACGTCCCTCTCCCTCCCTACCCCTCCGCCCCTCCTACCCGCCTCCCTTCAGCCGCCCTACAACCAGCTGACATCTTGTTTGGGAGCCGGATGTGTCAGCGATAAGGACCAACACTGCGGCCTGTATTCCGAACTCCCCGCTGGTATCAATCACTGTCAAAACGCTTCAAAACCCCACTTAGACCGGCGTTCTCACGGGCTCCAGAGATCACAGGCCGCGAGTCGTCCAGGAACAGGATGTGCCTGATAAAGAGCTTTGCTGCCTGCTTTCATTTCCCCAAAACGCCGTGATACGCTGACAAGTGGAGCGGCCCAACGCACCATGTGGTTGTTCTGGAACGTGGACGCATGATAAGGTCTTGGGACCAGTTACTAAGGGGGTCGTTCTATCCTCTTCTAGAGCTTTATTCTTGTCCAGTCCTGTTATAATTTCCTACTTAAACCGATGACAACAGCACATTTGATTTATCCGGTTGAAAAAAAAAACACCTAAAATATTCTAATCTTTAGGTTCTTTAGGTCATTCAGAGTCCTCCATGTTTGTCAAAAGAGTAGTGATACTAACAAAGTACTGATACTGGTGTTTTAACCACAGGCTGTCCACAACCTTCACTTCCTCCCATTGTACGAATATTAAAAAGGCGAAAGGAGGAGGGACTTACGAAATAAGCGTCCATATTTGGCGAGCAGGGTGCACGTACGAGACGGCCGGGCTGCGCTGGTTTTACGAGTCGGCGTTCTTTTAATCCGGTTTCAGCTCTGCTCGTTTACATCGGGGGCGCGACAGCGGGAACAGGCCGGACATTCCGTGACACGGACGGGGCTGCCGACCGGCGAACATTAACGCTGATGTCTCTGGTTTCTGCGGTTTGAATGGTGTTGCACAGTTCCGGGAATTTTCAAAGTTGGAAACTTTCCATGGGGATTAACGGGAATTTATGGGAATAAGACAGAAATTTACAAAACTGAAGGTCGGCCCTCAACAGGGAACTTAAATGTAGTTGGGGCAAATATATTGTAGCATAATCTTGGCTAAAACAAGCAGATGTAATGCAAGTAGACTCCTCAGTCACATGCACACAGCACTGCTTACTGCAGGGCTGTTGAGGCCACGCCCCCTGCATGCACTGTGCACGCCTCCATCACATGCACAGATGACTGCTTAAACCCTGGAGGCCACACTTTTGAGCCCAAAGCACAAGACTAGTGAAGCCACACAGTTGAGCCTGCCCATTATAGAAAGTCAAGGAAGTTTTTTATAACATTATTATGGAGTAAATATATTTGATCTATGATGGTATTACTGTTTAACTAGCAAACATTAAATAAAAATGTATTCATATGGTAGCTAGCTAGCTGGTAAGTTAGGTGCTAAATGTTAGCCGTTTTTCATTTCATTGACCATTGAAGAGGCTAGCTTATTATGGCTATATACAGTACATAGCTATAGTTTCCAATTTGGAATATTTCCAAAATTCCCCAGCTTAACTTCCCATGGAAAGTTTCTGGAAATTTACCAGCCCTTTGCAACCCCAGGTTTGAATCATCGTCTGGGAATCATCATCATCATCATCATCATCATCGGGCTTCCCGGCAGCAGCCTTTGCTATTGGTCCTCCTGCATGAGCCTCTGCATGGATGGAGGGGAAAATCACAGCCAGCCAGATGACATACAACATTCAGAAAGCGCCGGGCTTCAGGCGGCGGCGGCGGCGGCGGCGGGCCAACGCGCTCAGTCCGACCTCCCATTTCACAGCATTGCTTGGAATATTTTCATCTTCCGTCTCTCACTTTTCTTTTTTTTGCAATCATCTTCGCCCTTTGACCCGGTTCTGGCTCAGTCCGTTAAAAGCCGACCCGGTTCTCCTTCCCAGCTACCGGGGGCCTCCGTGTTCCTCCTTTCGGACTCGCATTTCTATGAGGGCGACTCCACGTTTCCGTTCACATGCTCGCCGACCCTGCGGACGAGAGGGCGCTTCTGCTTTCCGAGATGTGTGCGTGCAATTGTGTGCGTGTGTGTGTGAGTGTGTGTGTGTGTGCGTGTGTGCATTTGTGTGTGTGTGGGCGTGCGAAACCATGCTTAAATTAGCCCTGCAAAATGTGAATGTGAGTGGATGGACACACACACTGCTGAGCATGAGACAGTCACTCTCACACACACGCACACACACACACACACACACACACACACACACACACACACACACACACACACACACACACACACACACACACACACACACACACACACACACACACACTTACACACATACACACACTCATAGACACGCATATGCAGGACGCACATTCAAATACACACCAAACATCATGTCCTCTCTTGCTGTCTG
>CAAKHG010017565.1:0-10165 GCA_901007715.1 Dactylopterus volitans | reverse complement strand
CTTTGAATAGGTCTTAATGTTGGACACATTTATTGATGATCTCAGTACCCAACAATATATATATATATATATATGTATGTATTTTTTAACTGCAAATGCTTAAATCTAGCAGAACTCAATCTTGAGCTGAGCGGCATCACAGAAGGAGAGAGAGACACCTGAAGCCTCCCAAACGGATTCACAATGGGGCTACTGTGCTGAGGTCGTCAAACTGACCTTTGACCCCAGGAACGGCCGTCACAGGCTGGTGCCCGGCCGCCATAACTCACGGGGGCGGCGACGCCTCTCGCAGCCTCGCGGCAGGCTGAGATGTTTGGCCACAGCTGGCGGTGGGGGGGGCCTCTCGCATACCAGCCGGCGCGCTGACCCGCCGGAGCAGGTCACGGCTGAGCCCAGGTATTTCCTCGTTATTTACAATAAAAGTGCTCCGCTCTCCTAGCTTGCAGCCATTCATCATTGAAACAAACATGGACAAACACACACTCGGTTATGGCCCTGTGTGATTCTAACACACGAGAACATCCAGGACGACTGCAAGCTGGATGAGGGAAGGAAATCAGCCCCATTCAATGCTAAAGTAACAAATAACTAACAGTTCGCGGCCAGGAAAACGGGACTGAAATTCTGTTTCAAACTTTTCCAAAAAACATTCTCATATTACTATTATTGTTGTTATTATTTTTATTGTTGTTGCAATAATAATAATAATAATAATAATAATAACAATAATAAAGGAGTAAATTATTATTATCTATAATTATTATTATAGATAATGATAATAAACAATATATAAATAATAAATAATAACAATGATCATAACAATAATAATCGACCTAATAATAATTAATATAATAATAAACATAACAATAAACAACAGTAATAAATAATGATAATAATACTTATTATTATTATTACAACAACAATAACAATAATTACAATAATAATAATAATATGAGAATGTTTTTGGGAAAAGTTTGAAACGGAATTTATAATCATAATAATAATAATAATAATAATAATAATGACAATACTAAATTTATTATTATTATTATTATTGTTATTATTATTGTTGTTGTTGTTGTTATTATTATTATTATTATTATATTGTTCTATATTGTTCTATTACTTTTAAAACCCTTTTTTATTCTTTGGCTTTTAACCCCACATGCTCTTGTTTTTAGTGTTATTTGGTTTGTTTTTATTATCTAAGCGTTTACTCCTTATTTTATTTATTTTATTGCCCGCTTCATTGTTTTATGCCTCTTGTCTTACATACAGCACTTTGTTGCAGGTGGGGTTGTTTTTAAAGTGCTATGTAAATAAAGTTGAGTTGAGTTATTGTATTGTTGACTTCTTAACTTTTAGACTTATCTGACCTGGTATTTAAATTTTAGGAAAAAAAAAACCTTCAGTTTCTTCTTGAAGGGGTTTATGTGTCGAAACTCTCGGTCATGTTTTGGAAAAGTATTTTTTTGGTTCAAAATCGACAGGCTGTGAGACCTTCTGGCAAAAAAAAAAAAAAGCCTAAGGGGCAAACTTCTCCCACGCGTCGTGCCCGCAGATACCGCTGTTGGCTTTGGGCGTCTCTGCCGGCGTCTCCCATAAATTCCCCCCCCTTATTGTGCAGACCATGACTAAGCATTATTCTCGCCCGTCCTCTCCTTCTCAGACCCAAGTAGTGGTGCGATGACGTCGACGAGGAGGCGTCCCCTGCAGGGACAGTAACGCGCTGAAGGTCACTGGCCAGCGGGAGAACCGGAGGAGGACTTCCCTCAGCCGGCGGCGGCCCAGCAGGAGGGCAACCTCTGGCGGCCTCCTCCTACGCCATCTCCGCTCTGAAAAAATCGAAGGCATGCGGCTCGAAGCCTTCCAAGTCTCTGACCTTTCCGCCCGAGCATAGCAGAAGGTTTGGGACTCCTGCTTTGGTTTACACAACCCTCAGACACCCCCAGAAGAATCCAAACAGAGACCCGGAACAGTTCCCCAAGTACCCCCCGTCTGGAACAAAACCCACTGCAGCAGCCCTCCTTTTCAGCCCCGCTCCGATGTTCACCACAAGTCTCCACGACAGGGATCGCTGATAGTTCCTCAAGGAAAGTTTGGAGTTCTGCAGAATTGGAAGGGAGAACACAAGCTTCCAGGCCTAGTGCCAGGCCTAGTGCGCCTAGGACCGTTTGAGGACGAGGTGGAGGGTCGGTCGGGATGCGCGGCACCACCTCCCCCTCAGACGGACGGCCTAGCTTCCCCTCGGGCCTGCGGGGGACCAGGAAGTTATTGTTAGCTTTGCGACAGCGGGCGGCCACATACGGAGAGTCTCAAGCCCGCGCTTGGAAAAAAATAAATAAACTCAGTAAAACAAAAACACATTTTAACCCAATTAGGGCAAACGAGTCGAGACCAGGAAGCGACGCGGGTTTGAATCAGGTCAACGGGGCGACGGCAAGGGTTCTTTTTTGTTTTTGCGATCCAGGCCCCCCCCCCACACACAAGTCGAGCTCAGGACCCTCGGAAATCCACATTTCCCAAGCGCGACACTTATAGCAGCGGGGGCCGGCGTGGAAGAAGGTGACAACCTCCCAGTGTCAGCAGTTTCCCAGGCTCCCGTCTCCAGCCGGCCTCCAGGAATACCGTCCCCCCCGCCCCCCGAACAGCAGTTGATGTTTTCCAGCCATTCCCGGGGAAAGGCCGAAGCGCCTGGATGGGCCCGTTCTCATCCCGCAGTCGCATACCGACGCTCGCAGCTCATCAAATACCGCCGACTTATCAAACGCTCATGCCTCCAGCTCCCCAAATACCAACGCTTCCACCCTCCCAAGCACAAACTTCCCGCTCGCCAAATACCGACGCGCGCCGGCTCTCCATATATCGACATTTTCCGGCTTGTCGAGTACAAACTTCCAGCTCGTCAAGTACCGGCGCTACCAGCTCCCCATGTATACGTACATCGACAGCTCATGGACGGTTCTTGCGTGCAATACGTGCAATACTGTCTTTTTTGAGTTCTACTGCATTTTATTCTAAGTACAAATTTCATTCCGCTGTGTAAGCATGCTAGGAGGACTACAAAAAAACCATGAATCCTTTAATTTCTAGCTTGTCAAATACCAACGGTGACAGCTCAAAAACTCTGTTGGTCCAGCTCATCAAGTACCAACACTTTCACCTTTCCAAGTACAAACTTCCAGCTCGTCAAGTACCGGCGCTACCAGCTCCCCGTATATATCGACAGCTCATGGACAGTTCCGGTGTGCAATACGCGCAATACTGTCTTTTTTTTTTAGTTTTACTGCATTTTATTCTAAGTACAAATTTCGTTCCTCTGTGTAAGCATACTAGGAGGACAACAACAAAAAACCACGAATCCTTTCATTTCCAGCTCGTCAAATACCAACGCTGACAGCTCAGGAACAACGGCGCTTCCAGCTCGTCAAATACCAGCACGACTAGCTCTCCATATATCAACATGTCCGGCTTGTCAAATACCGACGCTGTCAGTTCTCCAAATATTAATGTTTCCAGCTTGTCAAATACCGACGCTTCCACATCATGAGGTGCCACTGCCAACAAAAAAAAAAAGACAAAACGCAGCCATTTAGAGTCAATTCAGTTCGTCATTCCAAGCATCTCATTCCGTTCCAGGTAAATGTAAAAAAATGTTGCATATTTTCCAAAACTTTTCCACTTTTTTTCTGTTTGTTTTTTTGGTGAAATAACTTGAGGAAATTCCACAGGCAGACCGCTCCCTCCAAACTTTTAGCTTCAAGCAGACAGCAATCCCACAAGGCCCTCTCACTGTATGAGATGGCAAAGTCATCTGGGTAAATATTCAAAATACAAAGGGTAGCTTGTTTTTTTTTTTTGTTTTTTTTTTGTTTTTTTAAACAATAATATGACCAGTTTAGCTCCAAGACCTTCCTCCAAAAAAACAATTATCTGAGGGCATTCCTTACAGAGCATTTCTGATTACCCCTATATTGTCTTTAGATGACACACACACATACACACACAGTAACTATTATGTAAGAATTCGTCACTCGTAAACCACACTGTGAATAAGTACGCGCGCGCTAAAATGCTACATGTTGCTGCTTAGCTTCAACTAGCAAGCCGTGGGTTACCCAGTCAGTTCATCAATATGACGGCGCAAGTTAAGCTAGCTAGTTAGCCAAATATTAGTTGGTTGGTTGGTTGGTTGGTTAATTTTAATTAGCTTGGACACAAAACCCAAAAAGTACACGGTTTTTTTTGTTAAGCACAAGGGAGTAAAAGAAGAATAACAAAGGTAAGATCAGTTTTTCACAAACGGCCTCGCGTACCGACTGGGGTCTTCCCTCGAATTTCAGTCAGGGTTTTGGCACTTTCGCTCGCCGCTAGAGGTCAAAAACAGCCGAGGACACTGCGAAGGAAGCCGGGGTCTCTGGAAAAAACCTCGTCTGCACGAACGCGGGGGTTGGGGGGGACTTCAAGAGCGAAAAACCACAATGCGGTTTTGCCGCGAACTGGGAGAGATTGCAGAATCGAGTGATCGAGTGCACGCTCGCTCGCTCGCTCGCACGCAGGGCCCACGTGTCGCGCTATCGCCCCAGCTTGAGGAGAGATAGCTCGCCCACAAGCGCATTTTCGCTCATTATCTCCAACACCGTCACACACCGCCCTTCACACCCACTCCACAACCCCCCCCCCCCGGCATAGGCTCCCTACAGCAACAATGAATTTAATAAACAAAAAAAAATCAGTTATTCGACCATCAACATTATTAGCAAGGCATGATGGGTAATGGCCGGGTCTGCGCAACCCGCAAGCCCGGATCAGTTCAGCGGAGGTGTAAAAAGCGTTAAACAACCAGTTAGTTGTATTTTTTTGTTGTTTTTTTTTTAGGCGACAAAACAGATGAACGTAATCTGATTAAGTGCAAATGGGTGCTGGGCAGCTCAGTTGCCATGACGATGTCTTGCGTCGTGGACGCAGGGCTCCCGTGGCGACGGGTCTATCAGAGCAAAAAGGTTGGTCGACCCGTTTCAGTGGCGCAACTTTTTTCTTTTCTTTTTTTTTTTTTTTTTTTTAGATTAAGTTTACTATCATAAATACTCTGGGGGGGGAAAAAGATGCGTGAGAGCGTTCACACTTCTCCCTTTTATCGTCTGACATGGTTTTCTATTTTTTTTACCCGTGTACAATAATAACTCAAACTTGAATGTCACTGAGGTTGTGGCTTGTGCGGCCCCTCATACGAGAGACTGCCCGGATCAAACATTTTTAACATGTCTACTTATATCTGCTTTTATTTTTTTTATTTTTTTGAATTCCTAAAAAAAAAAGAAAAAAAAAAAAAGACAAATACAAACCAGAAAGCAAAACCAAAATTAAAAGAAAAACAAAAAAACAGGATGACTAATACCACAGGGCTGATTCATATATTCCAATCACAAAAGGTGATTGTGAGAGTGACGGCAAAACCAGGGGAGGCTCAACTCTGGAGAACCAGACCGCGTCATGCGTTCATGTAGGTCCAGTCAACGGATCCATGTCCGTTGTTTCTGGGAATCCAGGGTGCCGTCAGTTTCCAGGAACCCCGTTGGCCTCCTCACATTTCTACAGAAAAAGAGTCCCTCCATCAACAGACAGGAGCATCCAGGGTTTTTTCCATGGTCACAACTTCTGAAATCAGAGATTTCCCAATGTAGATGGAAGGGGGGGGTCCGACCTCGGACCCAGCTCTCCATCATGGCTCCCCCCACCAGCATTAAAAGCAAATGAATTACTTTTTTTTAAAAATTTATTTATTTTTTTAAGTGAATCTTCCCAAGCAGATGAAAGAAGTGGGTACACTGGCACTGTCTTTTTTTTTTTTTAATTTTTATTATTATTTTTTTTAAATAGAAGTGAATCTTCCCAAGTAGATGAAAGAAATTGGTCCACTGGCACCTTCTACTTTTCTTTTCTTTTCTTTTATTTCATGAGTTGCAATTTTCTGCGTGCCCCGTTTTCACGCAGAGAAAGAGCAGAGCAACGAGGACGCAGCGGAAATTGCAGTCGTTCTTTGCTGGGGAAGAAAAAAAAAAAAGGGCCGCTAGGAAATCCGAGCAAAAACTGGAATCTACGGGAAAAAGGAGGGACAAAATGCGACGTGTGACTGTATAGATCTGACATTATTAGCTCTCTTTTAAAAACCACATCAGCACCGCTCGGCGCGCGGCTCCTCGGCACCGATGGGCCTTCGTTTGTTTGTTTAGTTTTCGTCAAAACTGTCAGGAAAAAAAACAAACAAAAAACCCTTGAATCCGCAAGTGAACGTCATCCTCGGCAGTTACGATCATGCGCCGCCTTGCCTTGGCGTCGCTGGCCCAGTTTCGCCACGCGCTCGCCCGCACGTTTCCCTCGCAGACATAAATCAGGGCGAGCCGCTCGCTAACCGCCGCACTTTGCCCGAGTCGCGTAATCATTTACGCTCCTGCCCGCAATTCCTGCAGCCATGAATACCGCCGCTTCCTCCTCCTCCTCCTCCTCCTGCTTTGCGCATGTGGCGGAACCGGTACCAGCCGGCGCCTCACAGATGACAAGCAGAACCTCCACAAGGGTTGAGGCGCGCCGTGAGATTGGAGATTTTTTTTTTTTTTTTTAACTTTATTTAAACAGGAAGTCCCGTTGAGATTATAAAATCTCTGCCAAGGTGGCGGCCGCACACGAGGCCGAAAGCTGCGCAATACGGGAGGGACGTTCCTCCCTCCTGCCATTCTTTATCACACTCTTAAAATCTCTAAAAGATATAAATGTTTAATCTCAGTCTTTCGGCGGTAATTCCACGCTGGTGCACGACAGGAGACCGACATTCTGCCCCCCCCCCCGGATCAGTCGAGAACCGGGGAACAATCAGCAGCAACCACTCGGATTCCGCGCCGCACTCGTGACCTCACTCGCGTGATTAAGCGGCCGACGTAATTTCTCGGCCTTGGCAGTGTTCGTTTTTTTTTTTTTCTTCTGAGCTGACCGGCGAGTGTGTCGCGATCCCTCACGGTGTCGCCCCCCCACACACACCCACCCCCCGTTGCCGTGGCGACACCTGCTAACGCTTCCTCTGAAGTGACCGTTTATTAAAGCGGCGTTTATTACGTTTAAGCTGGTCGCCTGCAGTCTGCGGCGATCCGCATCTGCAGCACCTGCGTCGCTTGGGGATAATAAACCGCGAGGCCACGGTACTTCCCGAACACTCACACGCACACACGCACGCACGCACACACACACACACACACACACACGTACACCGTATGGATGCGTAAATAACATCATGGCGCAAATCTGTGCAAACCCACACTCGTAAAGTCAACATGAGTCACGCACTTGGGGGATGTTTTGATGAGCGCTTCCGTGTTTGTGCGTGTGTGTGTGTGTGTGTGTGTGTGCGTGCGTGTGTGTGTGTGTGTAAGCGAGAGACGCTGAAGGAGCAGGTGGAGGCACTTGAGCAGGAGTTTAAGTGGAGAGAGAGAGACGGAGAGAGAGAGAGAGAGAGAGAGGGCAGGTCATCACCTGAAAACTGAGGGAGAGAGTCAGTGTTGGGTCACAGCACCACCTAGTGGTCGGCTGGTGTACTGCACACACTCACACACACACCCTCTAAAAAGCAGGCGTGACAAATGTCCAAAACATGTCTTCTTTTTCCCTTTTTGTCAACACAAATCGTGTGAATCCAGCTGATTTTTTTTTTTAAGTTTCCTCCTTAAAATTTCTATCTTGCAGAAATATTTTAGTCGTAGTCAATGGACCTTTTTCCGGGGGCAGCCATTTTGACGCAAAGCGGCACGGAAGCAGACCCTGCGTCCGAAATGCCACACTAAACAGTATTTACTCAAAAAATACTTAAGGTCGGCACACTTTTGAGTAAATATCAGTAGAACGCATTAATTCGGACGTACTACTCAGAGCGCACACGGCACTTCCTGCCGTCGGGAGGGAACGTTGTTACCATGGTGACCACTCCTATCAACGCAGCCGCGCTGCGCTCCGCTCTTGACCGTCTACCTTAGCTACCAAACATCGCCGCATTGCATCGTGGGGAGTTTCTGCTTAGCTAGCGTCCATCAATCCATGCTAATAAATTTCTCCGGAATGAGTATGGATAGTGCGTACTATTGTGTACATACTCATGGTTCGGATGCACTAAAAAAAATCTCACATACTGTTTTTGCATACTCATTAGGGTGGAAGGATGGAATTTCGGACGCAGGGAGAGGACCGGATGCAGCAGAGAAAGGAGATACGGGTATATTTCACTACTTTTTATTTTATTCTATCTTTTAAGGAAATTTTCTTAGTCTATTTATCACTAATTCCAGCCTCGAATTTCTTTTTTTTTGTCGTATATTTTGGGGCAAAACTCTAAATCGGCAGAAAAAAAGCGACGGGAAATTCCGCGTGTAATTTTCTTTACAGTCTGCTACATCAATTAATCAGTTTAAGTTTGTCACATACGACGGAGCATTGGGGCCGCATTAAGAGAAGAAAAAATAACATTGAATTTCGAGAATAAAGTCATGATATTATGAGAATAAAGTCGTAAAATTACGAGATTTTTTTTTTTTTATGTTACCAACTCAACCAAACGCCGGCTCGTAATATTGCGACTTTATTCTCATAATGTTACGACTTTAATCTCTTAATATGACTTTATTCTCGGAATTACTTTTTTTTAATCTCGTGCGACTTTATTCTCGTAATATTATGACTTAAATCTTGCAATATTATGACTTTAATCTCATAATATTATGACTTTTAACATTATGACTTTAATCTCATAACATTATGACTTTATTCTCGTAATATTATGACTCAAATCTTACAATATTGTGACTTTAATCTCATAACATTATGACTTTAATCTTGCAATATTATGACTTTAATCTCATAAAATTATGACTTTTAATATTATGACTTTAATGTCGTAACATTATGACTTTATTCTCGTAACATTATGACTTTAATCTTACAATATTGTGACTTTAATCTCATAACATTATGACTTTAATCTTGCAATATTATGACTTTCATCTCATAATATGACTTCTAATATTATGACTTTAATTTTACAATATTATGACTCTAATCTTGTAACATTGACTTTATTCTCGTAACATTATGACTTTAATCTTACAATATTATGACTTTAATCTCGTAACATCATGACTTTAATCTTGCAATATTATGACTTTAATCTCATAATATTATGACTTTTAATATTATGACTTTAATCTCGTAACATTATGACTTTATTCTCGGAATATTATGACTTTAATCTTGCAATAGTATGACTTTGTGTGGCCCTAATCCTGCTTCGTAGTCACATACTGAACACATTCACAAAATAGTAGCGAGGTAGGCCGATGTTAATGGACAAAAAGTAAAATTACATTTTTTTTTGGATGATTGTTATTCACTTTAGTAAACACACAAAAAACCTGCATTCAAGTATCTTTTTTTTTTTTTAATTAAAAACCTTTTTTTTTTAATCTTCCTTTAAGTTAGTTATGTTTTGGAGGAGAGGGCCTCTTTTTGATCTGATTTGCTAAAAAAAAAAAACCCAACGTGATGGAACGCGTCAGCAACATTTAGCATTAATAATTCAGAAGTTGCAGGGTAAAAACAAAGCAGCTGAGATGCGCATGTAATGACGGCGTGTGTGTGTGCGTGTGTGTGTACGGGAGTGTCACATTGCGCCGCGCACTTGTACGTGACGCTCGTCTCTGTTGTACAGACACGTAGATCTTGTCGGTTTCGAACCATGCCGGCGTACAATAGACTGATAAGGGCTCTTTAAGCACGCCAGCTATAATTCATGAGGACGGACAAAAGATGGTGTCAAACCCCCGACTGACCTCGGCGCGGTGCGAGCGGACACGCCTCCCCGCCGAAGCTCCGCCTCCTCGCAGGGGCCACACCGGATTTTTACCTTCAGCAGCTGATGGCTTTCACTCTTTGGGTCAAACTAAACGCGACAGAGCGTTTGTAGAGGATTGAAACTCAGATGAGAAATAAAAGAATAGATCTCGATGGTTGCATTATTATTATTATTATTAGTTTTACCATTTAAAACACTGTATATGAAACACAGAGAAATAAAGGTATGCATAAATGCACCAATCAGCCATAACATTATGACCACTGCATGTTCACC
>CAAKHG010017564.1:5933-18233 GCA_901007715.1 Dactylopterus volitans | reverse complement strand
CTTACCGATTCCTATTTTTATATTCATTATACTTATTATATAAGTACATAATAAACACAAACGCAATTATACAAATACAAAAACATTGCTTGTACCTGTTGTACAGGTCGTCCTCCCAGCGTGAAAGGAGTTACTCTCAGGCTCGTCTCGTCTGTTTAGATACGAAAACGCGGCGCGATACGTCACGTTACTTTATATTCATGAAGGACCGGCTTACAGTCAGTTTCATGAAGTAACCGTAACAGTAACGTAACGCCAGAGAGGCGGGGAAACGTCTTAAATAGACGCAGTTAACCTGCAACTAAACACACAGACATTCATTTCGAGGCGTTTTACATGGCGTCATTAGCGTTAGCGAGCTGGACTCCTGTTAGCATTAGCGTAACGATGCGCTGCAGTTGTAGCCGACCACAAAACAGCGCCTAAAGTTACAGAAACGGAGTATTTTTTTGTACCGTTACCAGCCTGTAAGAGCAGCAGCAGCAGGCTCTGATGGGGCTGCCTCATCCTGCGCTGCCTGCGGCTGTGGGGGTGAGGGGGCCCGGAGGGGTGAGGGGCCTGGGGGGGCCGCGGCTCCGGGTTTCTTAGCTAGTCAAACGCGGGTCGTTTCTTCAGATGAATGTGGTGTTTCAGGAGCTGCGTCGTCATGGCAGCGGTGCCACCACCAGCGCCAGTAATCACTGCGTCACGTTCAACCACACTTTGGATCATTTGTTGCTCATCTAGCAAACGTCGCTCGCCCGACGTTTGCTGAGATACCGCGGTCAGTGGGCGGAGCCACCAGACTCACACACACGTGCAGACGTGCATGACGTCACCGCGGCCGCTTCAATGCACGTCCAAATGACGTAGGAAACCACAGCTGCCAATCTGAGAACCGTTTGTCCAAATATGATGGATCTGGGTCAGGAACCGGAAGTTTGGACCCGGTTTTGGGTCACAACCCTAGCGTCAAAAAGAGGGGAGGCCGCCCTCATCCAGATACGAAGCCGGAAGCACACTCGAGCTTGTATTTCCCGTGTAAGAATGTCTTTAGGGCTTCATTTTCCTGCTGCAGTGTGCTTCTTAATATTAAAACCATCAACGTTCGTGACTGTCTGCTTTTTAGGGGCGGCCATCATGACCGATCTGATGACGTCGTCATGGCGTCGTCATGGCGTCGTCATGGCGTCATGATTGCTTGCGTTCTCGTCTACCTGTTCTTGAACACGCTGACATCGGCAGCGTGTTCAAGAACAGGTATTGTTCAACAGGTATTGTTCAAGTTATTGTTCAACACCTAGCAAACTGATGTTTTAGATTATGCTCGGTACTGTTAATTGTCAGACCAAAACTTCTTGTTTAGGATGGAATGAACAAGGTCAAAGAAGACGAAGTTCTACGAGTACAACATGTAAATTAGTAGCAAAAGATGACCTGACCAAATAATCAAAACAAAAAACTAGCAAATGATTAACTAACCAATGAACCAATCGATTAAAGGCCAAATTAGCGATATTTTACACAAAGTCCAAGAATGAAATATAGAAACGAGTGGTAATTATTGCTGCTGCGGTAATGGGGAGCAAATTGCCAATGAATCTGTGAGTGAATTCCTGTTGTAGAGGACAAACGACCCCATCGATCAAACCAGAAATAATTAGCATCAATAATATATGAGGTATGATTTTTTTTTAAAGTCGAAACAGACTCGGATTGAGATACCAAGTGTGGGTATATCAGTGACTAGAGAACCCTTGCTAGGGTTAGATGGGTTAGACTGAATTTAAGGTGAAGGTTTGATGGATTAGGGTTAGTCAGGGTGAGGGTTAGATGGGTTAGATGGGTTAGATGGGTAAGATGGGTTGGGGTTAGTCAGGGTGAGGATTACATGGGTTAGATGGGTTAGATGGGTTGGGGTTAGTTAGGGTGAGGGTTAGATGGGTTAGATGGGTTAGATGGGTTAGATGGGTTGGGGTTAGTCAGGGAAGTTGAATGCGGATGCGAAGCTCTCCTGGTATTTAAAATGCCGCGGCGGTGCAACTGTGAGCGCTGGGACCCGCCCAGCAGACTGCAGGTGCATGAATATGGAAAATGAGAGAACAGCAGGTCATTTTTGAAGGTTGTTTTACAGGATTTTGGACTGAATCCTGAAAGGTTCCGAATGATCTCGCGCTGTCTGTTTCTCTACGAGAGGTTCGTTCCTCACATGGGACTGACGAGGTTTGGATTTTGAAGCAGGTTCGGGGAGACCTGAAACAAGCGCCGCTAATACACCAGCCATTTGATGATGAGTTCTGTGTTGCTCATGTATTTCACATTAAAAGAGGGATCCTTGAAATAATAATGAATGAAGACACAGCAGGACCTACACGCTTCCTCGTGGTGCCCTTATTGCATCGTGGAGTTGGGTTAGCTGCCGCCTGAAAATAGCAGTGAGACGCGAATGTTGGGCTGGCATATATCAGCATAATCTGCTGTGGATCTCTTCTCCCCTCTGAGTCCAATTATAGAGTGTGTGTGTGTGTGTGTGTGTGTGTGTGTGTGTGTGTGTGTGTGTGTGTGTGTGTGTGTGTGTGTGTGTGTGAGAGAGCAGGCAGCGGAGCTGCAGATCCAGCCACCTCCTCCCATCCTCGCCGCAGCCACCCACACACACACACACACACACACACACACACACACACACACACACACACACACACGGGTGGAGGATTTGTTTAACTTCAACAAGGCGCGTGCGGCGCCGCCGCGTTGCCGTTAACGATGCTCACGTCCGTCGCATGTGGGAGTAACGGTGAGGGGGGGCGGGGGGGGGGGGGGGGGGGGGGCGGGGGGGCGGGGGGGGGGGGGGGGGGGGGGGGGGGGGGGGGGGGGGGGGGGGGGGGGGGGGGGGGGGGGGGGGCGCGAGCACGTAGCTTCCTCGCCGCACACCGGCATGAGCGAAGAAAACCTCCTTAATGAGGGGTGGACTCGCCTCCTGCTGCCAGGATCAGGCTTCATCTCCTACACGTCACCAAAATTCCCCGAAAGTAAATGAGCCAACCAGCACGCGCCGCCGTGACGAGGTTTTCGCTACACAGCCAGAATTCCTGCCCCGCGGCTGCATTCCAGCGGCAGCTAGTCTCGTTAGCGTCTGTCCATCATCGGTGGACTGAGACCTTGGATCAGGTGCATTAAATGTATTAATCCCACGTTTTAGACGTTTGCCTAAAATCAGCACATGACCTTCGACCCCCCTCCAGCTAAACCTCGGGTACAAGATGCCAGTTAGTCTACCTAATCAGCAGATGAAATGCAGACTTATTGCCTAGAATGTGCGTTTTCAGGTCACAGTGACCGTGACCTTTGACCAGCAACCTCTTATCAATTCATCCTTGAAAACTGGGAGAAATTCCCTCCAAACATTCCATGAAATTCCGACCTTCAGCCTTTCTTCTACCAAATGTCCTTGTGTCGTGTCATATCACCTCGACCTTCATGTGGAAGTTTGTTATAATCGTCCTGTAACACTGAAGGCCTTTCGTGAGGTGACCTTGACCTTTGACCCATGACCACAGACATTTGTGCCAAAGACTCTCCCTCCACGGAGATGGAGAGAAGGACAACCTGAAAATATACTTCGTGATTCCAGACATGATACGATACAGAAGAACATGTGATACACAGCATGTACTGCACCTATAACCTTCAGGATTGCTGTATCGACTCTGGCGTTACTGCTGAGATGAATTATTAGACTTGAGATCTAATGGGTGCGTGTTGCTGTGCCCCACCTGGCTGCAGCTCTGGTCTCCAAAGGGGTTCCTTCTACAGGGTTCCTTCTCCAGACTGCAGGTTTTGGCTCCTTCCACATATGTTTAAAAGGATTTAGATCAGGGCTGGTAGAAGACCACTTTAGAGCAGTCCAGTGTTCTGTTCCTAGCCCTTCTCGGGTGTTTTGGGTCCTGTTGGAGGACCAATGACCTGTGACTGAGACCAAGCAGTCTGACACGAGGCAGCACTTCTGGCTCCAGAACGCCTCGATTGTCTTGAGATGTCATCGTAACCTGCACAGACTCTAGACCCCGAGTGCCAGACGCGAGCAAAAACAGCCCCAGAACATACGGCTAACAGGAATGGGAACCAAAGAGGTCTGAGGTGGACTCCAAGGTCAAGGTTCATCAGTGTCAGACGGCACCGCCCATCGCTGTCTGAACCAAAGTGAACCTCACGGGGGACAGCCGAGGAGGAGGCCACTGCTGAGAGCAAAGAAGTGAGACTGGGATTTGCCGAGATGCTTATTGACAAGTCATAAAGCCTCTGGGAGGACGTCCTCTGGGCAGATGAGACAGAACTGGTGCCTCTCAGACCGCTGAAGCACAGGGAGAACAGAGCAGGGAAGCTGCTGAGGAACACGGAGGAGGCTCGGTTATGTTCTGGCACTGGGTGTCTGGAATCTGTGCAGGTTCCAATTAGTTCTCAGGACCATCACGGCGCTCCGGAGCCAAACGTGCTGCCGAGTGTCACAAAGCTGAAGCGACTGAAGTGAAATGAACTGCTTGGTGGAAAGATGGGGGCCGGGGGGTTGTTTTTTTTTCAAACCCCCAGGATCCCGACCGCGTTCTCGTTCCGGCCTGTCAAACAGCCACTCTCAACCCTTGTGTGCTTGAATGAGAGTCGGCAAGAAAATAAAAAAAGATCACACGTTTCCAGCTGGGTTTTTTTGTATTGTCTCTGAAAATAGGAGGAAAAGCGGTTTGGATTCCACCAAGCAGGTGCAGATGTTCCTTGGAATCGTGGGCAAAACGACTATCATCATCCAGTATTTGCCCCGCCTACCACGTCACAGTGCAGCGGGTGGAGAAAACACCGGGCAAATATCGGGTTTAATGCTCAAATGTGCAATAAGGTTTTGTCAGACCCGGGTTCAAGATCAAGTTTGGGTGATAAAAAAGGAATTATTTCTTGCCCTAGTCTTTTTAATCTAGTTTTAATAGAGAATATTAAAATAAAAACTGATCAGTATTATTGTAAAAGGTGATGAGTTTCTTGTTCAAACGTGATAACGTCACATTATAAAGCGACAGCGGGTTTGCTGCGTGGCAGTTAAACGAGTGCGGGCGCCTCATGACGCTGACCAATGTGGCCCCGCCCCCCAGAAGGCGGGGCTCACTCCTCCGCCGTCACGTCCGTGCAGTCACATGTCTGAGCCGCCCCCTCTCGGTGCAAACTTATCATCTCATCCAGTCTGCTTAATCATAATGTAATACTAATAATACTGTGTTAATAATAATGTTGCAACGTTTATGGCAGCGATATGCCCTCCGGCGACAAAATTCAGTTTCAGGAAGTCTCTCGTCGCACCCATCGGGTCCCTGGCACCGTTACCTGTTCTCCACAGTCTCCTCGACCTCCTTCTCCTTTCGGCCCAATCCCAACCTGTCACGTTGTCCTCAAGCCAATCATTTGAGCGCTATAAAAGTTTGATAACGGCAGTGCGACCCGCCACAGGAGTAATTGGAGCCGCCTGCCTCATCAGCGCCAGCGTCTCCTCTTCCTCGCGCCGGGATCACCTGGCACATCCGGCTGCTTGCGGTGTTGTTTCACTCGAATCTTTAAATATTCGCCGCTAAAATTAATCTCCCCTCAAATTCCCCCACCTGTTCGGTCTCTCCCGGTTTCTACTCTCATTCACGTCTCGGCGCCTCGGCAGCTGGTTACATGCATCACCTTCACCGGCGCGCTCTCCCCTCCTCCCCGCCAAGGTGCTGTTGCTAGGATACCAACCGCTCATCCTCACTCCTCCACAAACAAGCAGCCGAGTGTGTATATTTGTGTTGTGTGGGCGTGTGTGTGTCGGTGTGTGTCGGTGTGTGAGAGATCGTCTTCCCTTCACACTGTCCTTGACACACACACACACACACACACACACACACACACACACCTGTACAAATCATTCCTCCACACACATTTGCCACTTTAGTCACTGTTTGACGAGGAAGAAAGCCGCAGACACATTCCCACCTCCGGATACCTGGAGACAAATTAAACAGCAGAGTGACACAAGAGTCGCCGAGACCCTTCAAACGCTCTATGAACAGAGCCATCTGGTTTCCATTAAAATCGCTGCCTCTGCCTCCTCTTTCAGCACCTGGAGGTGAGGCACCGCCGGGCTCTGGCGGCCCACGCCAGGCTCATAGTCGCTGAATGCCAGTAAAGAAACCGGCGTTGTTTTGTCATTGTAAGAGAAGAAGACATTCAGAAACCATCCTGAGGCCTGAGACACTTGCTGGACATCACAGAGACGGGTGGAGTTGGGCTGGCAGACCTCCCCCAAGTCCAAACCCTACCTCCTCTATCCTACGTCTTGGCTTTTTTGCTCTGCCGAGCATTCAGACTCCTCCGTCAGCTCAGGGAGGACCCAAAACAATCCGGCAAAAGCACACACAAACGCAATAAATTATGCACACAGGTCCTCCTGGGCAGGAGACTGAACTGTTAAGTCAGATGTTACAGAGAGCTAGAGGCGGGCCCAAGGCAGCCTGAGCCAGGCCTATAGCTATAAGCTCTGTCTCAGAGGAAGGTTTAAGCCTCCTCTTACATGTAGAGAGGGTGTCTGACCCCCTGACCAACGCTGGGAGATGGTTCCACAGGAGAGGAGCCTGATAGCTGGACATGGTTCCACAGGAGAGGAGCCTGATAACTGAAGGTGGTTCCACAGGAGAGGAACCTGATAGCTGGAGATGGTTTCACAGGAGAGGCGCCTGATAGCTGGAGATGGTTCCACAAGAGAGGAACCTGATAGCTGGAGAGGGTTCCACAGGAGATTAGCCTGATAGCTGGAGATGGTTCCACAGGAGAGGACCCTGATAGCTGGAGAGGGTTCCACAGAAGAGGAACCTGATAACTGAAGAGGGTTCCACAGGAGAGGAACCTGATAGCTGGAGATGATTTCACAGGAGAGGCGCCTGATAGCTGAAGGTTCTGCCTCCAATTCTACCTTTAGAGACCTTTAGGGGCTGTGTTTTGGGACCTCCCTGCTCTTCAACGAGCCTTCATGGAGGAGCGAGAGCAGCTGAAGCAGGTCGAGTAGCACAGCAAAGATCCGCCAGGCATCAATCGTCATGTTTCCATCTTAATCTATTTGAGTGAACTTTTGAATGTGAAGTTCAAGTTTTTGAATTGTCACAAAACATAAAATGCAGCGACATCCATGCTTCCATCAGAT
This sequence comes from Dactylopterus volitans, assembly GCA_901007715.1. Taxonomy (NCBI): domain Eukaryota; kingdom Metazoa; phylum Chordata; class Actinopteri; order Syngnathiformes; family Dactylopteridae; genus Dactylopterus; species Dactylopterus volitans. Next base: position 11,047 of record CAAKHG010017564.1, on the reverse strand, counting down.
CAGATTCATCAGTTCTTCTCTTTTTTTCACAGGTTAAGATTTTATAATGGTGGTGAACAGTTGAGAGTTCTTTGAAATTTAAAGTCAATAGAGACTGCAAAGTTGTTGTTGTTACTTCTTACTCTACAAATACAAATTAATTACTGGAACTTAGACATATTCATGTTCATGATGATCTTGTTCATTTTTTTTTTCGTTTTTTTTGTCCTGTAATTTTATCTATCCCAAATAAATAAATCAGACCTGGTAACTGGGCAACCATAACATCCAATATGTTTCCTCATTTCCTTTTTTTCCCTTTTTTAAAAAATATTTTTTATTACTTTTTCTCAGAAGTACAGAACATACAGAATACAGAAAATATGATAATGACAAAAAATATGAAATAATAATAAGAGAGGGAAAAAAATGCACAAAAACAGAACAGCACAATCAGCTCAGCTGATCAGGGCAGCCAAGAAGAGCTCGCAGCATGATTGTGGAAACACAGGAACTTAGATCGTTCCTGTGCGGTTCCCAGACTTCACTAAGTGGTCCCGTCCGTCTCGTCCGCCTGCAGGCGTGTGACGTCGCGCAGTGCTTAGTGCCAGCCTTCCAAGTTGGTGTTTTGTCGTTAATCCACTTTAATAAAGTATTTTTCCTCGCAGGATAAGTCAGAATACGATACAGTCTCTTCGTGTTATTTGAGGATATGTGACTGCTTGGTAGCCTGGATGAGAGATTTTGGATCCAGCTCCGATTCTCGTCCTGGCATTTTTTTTTTTTTTTTTTTAGTTTCTGACAAAAACATTAAACCAGCATCTCTGCGGTTTAAGACGTGACCAAAATCAAGCCAATCAGAGAGAGCAGGGTTGGAATCATGTCTGCGATTGGAGGACATTCACCGTCTGTGTGCAGTCTTGAGCTGCTCACAGACGGTGAACCTCCCCGGTCCTCATCAGTAACTGTGAGATATGAACTCCCTCCCTCCAACGTGCTCTCACGCTCTCGTAATTTAACGGAGGATGAGGAGTGCAGCACTTTATGAAACACACCTGCAGATATCTTTCCAGTTGTTTCGAACGGTATTTTCTCCACTGGGGAAATGCTTCAAAACGAGTGTCTCAACTGAAAATAAAGAAAAAGATCCTGCTTCGTAATACCACGCATCCCCATCATTTGCTTCAGTGACATTAATATGTTGGTCCACTGTCCAAAACCAGGTGACTCAGGCTGCAGATCAGGGTTGTTGATAATAGTCGTGAATACAGAGGTTAATTTTGACCTTCCCTCAAGTCGAGATGCGAATCGCCAGGACTTCAATGTGTTGATAGCCGTCCGATTTTCACGACACGATTTAACAATGCTTGATTTAATAGCAGCAGGTGGATATTTTGAAAGGGAGCTCTCAGTACCCGGCCAGCTAGAATTAGGGTGGTTTATAAGCCGCTCATATATCTCATATGTGCACTTTGCTGATATATTGTAATATTTGGTAAGTCCAGACCTCCCACAGGGCTTGGTAGCTGCAACGTAGTCAGCTTGAGTTTCGGTCTGCGCTTACTGCATGTAAAAGAAAATCTCACCTCACCTTGTTTGATAAGATAACAGGAATCATTTGGATTTGGCACAATAATCCAGGTAAAATGTTCATCTTTATCAAAGATATTCGTGCCCAACCCGGAGATGGTTAAGTGATTCCATCGCTCCAGATATGTCCTTACTTTTTCAAGCAAGGGAACAAAATTTGTTTTCATACATTTGCTGAAATTTAGGCTTTATAAATATACGAAGTATACAAAACCTGTCAGGGACCACTGACATGCAAAAGAAGGCAGTATAGCAGATGTCTTACTGAGGTTCCCTTGGCTTCAGATTTGGTCAGATTTAATCTATAACCAGAAAACTTACAGAACATATTAATAACATTAAGTAGTGCAGGTATTGATGCTTCTAGGTTGGCAAAAAATAATAAAACATCATCTACATATAAACTTATTTTATGATGCTCATTACCAAGTTGCAAACCCCATATAGAGAAGGTCGCTCTTATCGCTTCTGCAAGTGGCTCTATGACCCAGGCAAACAGCAGGGGGCCACAGCGGGCAACCTCGGCTTGTCCCCCTATAAGCTGAGACACTATCCAACTTTTGGCCCATTGGTCAAAAACGCTGCCTTGGGGTTGTCATGCAGAACCTTAATCCATCTAATAAAACTGTCACCTAAACCAAATTTACCTAGAACATAGAATAAAAACACGGCGTCCATCCCGGCCGGAGGTCTCCTTCATCCAGAGAAAGCGGGAGACCCCCAGTCGCTCTACGCTTGAAGGCCTGGATGATGGTGCGGAGGCGCCTAACGGTGCTATCTGGACTACAGAACCTGTTTGGTCTTCAGGTCGAGTGGCTGAAATGTTTGAAAGTATTTTAGAGTCAGCGTGAAGGAGGGCTGCTGGTCTGTGTGATGAGCAGGATTCAGAGCATCTCCCTGTTTTTTTTCGGGATGAGTGAGATATTTGCTTCCCTTAAGTTCTGGGGCAACACGTGACGCAAACATGAGGGATTAAACACCTCCAGTAGTGGATCCAATAACATATCTCACTAAATTCTTTATAATATTCAATCCCAAACCCGTCTGGTCCTGGGGATTCTTAATTTTAGTGAATTTCCTTTAGTTTCTCCTTAGAAACAGGTGCTTTAAGAGCAGGTTGCGGCTCTGTTGGGGTAGTAAGCAGGTTGATTGGGGCAAAAAAAGTCTCCATTGGTTCAAATGCATCATTTGGCTATTCAGAAGTATTTAGCCTGCTGTTCATTTATGAGTCTGCTGTCATATATTCGATTAGCCTGCACATCACAAATAACTCACATTGATTGTGAATCTGCCCCTTTTTATTGAGGTATTTTCCAGGTTTTTTTCACATGTTTATAGAATTTTTGCCAATAAAGTTTAGTCTCCTCATCTTGTGTTAAAGGACTAGCCATGGATGATCGGCCTGCCGATATTTCTTGCAGTCAGGTGGGTGATGGGGAGTCCGAGTTGGCCCCTTTCTTTGGCTTTACGTTCAGCCACGAAAGTATTTTGCTTCTGGAGCTTTTGTCACCTCCTACTGGCTGAAAATGAAATAATAATCCCCCTATCATCAGCCTTCGTAAGGAGGGGCCATCAGTTGACTGAGAATTCGTGGGAAGCTCTGTTGAAAAAGGATACAAAGGTTATGATCCTTTAAGATAGTTGTTTTTACTCCGCAGTATTTCACTCTGTTTCCGATTCCTTTAAGAGATGCATAAGCACTGGCATGGTCTAAAATAAGGATACTTCCTACATGGCAGGATAGAACTGAATGTAAGGAGAGCGCAGGAGGGAAAGATAATCAGTTCTAGTGTTACATGTGTGGTGCTGAAAAAAATAAGATATACATATATACATATATAAATATATATATGTATATGTATATAAAACCCTTGTCTATGGGGTGACTGGTTTTCCATACATCAGCTAATCTTAACTCTTCACACACAGACCATATAAATATCTTGCTGGAAACAGGAATCTAAGACACAACATGCAAACGTGTTACTGAGCTCAAAAGAAAGGATTCAAAAATTAAAAATCAACAAAAGTAGAAAATCAAAAAACAAAACTTAAAACGCAAATATTAGACCTTGAAAGTCCTTCTGTGCCTCATATCTAACAAAAACAAAAACAAAAAAAGATCCAACAACAAGAAAATAATGAGGCTGCACTTTACTGTTCCTTTACGCTTAAACACAGGAACCAAAACTCCAGCTGCTGAAGCAGATCCTGGGCTCCTTGAGGGGTGTGTGGAGTCGTCATCCCGGCTGATGCGCCGGCGGGCCGCCGGCATCATGCTCCCCGCTTGTCTGCGAAGTTATGGAGCTTCGCTATTGGCGGCCTGGGACGTTGACTGGGGCCCGGTGTCAGTCCTCAGGTCACCTGGAGGTATTCTGGAATCCACTTTTTCAAGGAATTTTACCGGATCAGACCCCTTCTGCACCCGCGGGTAATCCAACGACGCGTATGCTGCATCTGCGGCCTCGGTTCTCAAGATCATCAGTATGTTCCAACATATCGTTGCACCTGTTCCTCCGGAGATGCTAGCTTAGCCTCCGAGGACGAAGCCACGGTCTCCTCTCAGCTTCCCCCACTCTGTGTGCTCCGCTCCTGGATCGCCTTCTGGGAGACGTTCCCTGCTCCTCGCTCAGTCACACATTGTTGGGATTACAAGTGTTTGTCCACATTTGTGCGCGTATGTGAGCGCGGGAATGGCTGCAGCTCATTGGAGGAGAAGGCTGCTCCTCAAAATGACTCTGAGAAGACCCACTTTCTGCTGGCTCTGAGTTGTTGTTTTTTTCTGTCAGCTGAGCTGAGAAGCAACTTCCAGCAACACTGAGTGATGAGTCACTTCTCTCAAATGAACAGCGCCGAGGCAGAGATTTTATCAGGGACTTTCTCGGAATTGGATGCCAGTTGGAGAGAGAATATGCAGAACATTTTGCTCAGGAACCCAAAGTGTTTGATCATCATCATCATCTCTGGGTTTGTTGTCTGGCAGTCACGAGAACCTGAGCTTCCAAACTTCTCCGTTCTACAGACCCTCTGCAGTGGATCTGTCCATCATGCGACTTCTGTGGCAGTCTCCGATTTTGAGTTTAATCCTCCAGGACACTCGCTCTCACATAACACACAGCCATCAGCCATAACATGTCCACCATAGAGTATAATACAACACATCAGCCATAAGATTACGACCACCGCGTGTCCACCATAGAGTATAATACAACAGCCCTGCAATCAGTTCTCCCTTCAGGAGGAGTTTTATGTTGGATTGTGATTGAATGTGTGTGAGAGAGGTGTTGACATGTTTGAATGATTGTTATTGGGACTGTAGTTTGTGACGCTGTTGGACTGTACTGGGTTACACTGAGAGGGGTCCCTAATATTCTGGTCATCCTACTCATATTCATCATCCTACTCATATTCATCAGGGTGACCAAAATATTAGGGACCCCTCTCAGTGTAACCCAGTACAGTCCAACAGCGTCACAAACTACATTCCAGATCGGAAGAGCACACGTCTGAACTCCAGTCACTTAGGCATCTCGTATGCCGTCTTC
>CAAKHG010017558.1:1702-21840 GCA_901007715.1 Dactylopterus volitans | reverse complement strand
TCTCATATGCGCCATCTGCTTGGCTTTTTTTTTTTTTTTTTTTTTTTACATAATTTTATATGACCTTAACATCTCGCAGAATACCTTGTAGTTTGTCCTTGCATAATGCAAACTATGTTAATTAATATTTCCGTCGCTGCAGAGGACATCTTTGTTACATAAGCAGGTCCACTGTTGCTCGATTACTGACCTTCTAACTACATAATATTTTGCTCAAAATTCGCCGGCGCCAGCGCCCGTGGAGCCACCCGTGGTCCCGCGGTATGATCTCGCATTTGGCCGCCCTTTACCTATGCAGACGATGTCCATGAAGCCGTACATGCCGTAGCAGATCTGGAAGAGCAGGTCCTGACGCTGCCACTTGGCCGAGGGGCTGAGGGAGGACCAGATGAGCCAGGAGATGCTGGCGATGAGGAACAGGGAGCCCAGAATAATGGCGGCGATCTGCACCTTCTCGATCACCGTCAGAGAGATGGCCTGCCACTAGAGAAGGGGAGGGCGTCAGCGGAGGAGGACACGCTCGGTCATTTGATCTGAATTAAGCACACCGGCGTAAAAAAAAAAAATACTGCGTTGCAAGGAAAAGTATGCAGTCAAAATAGTGCGGAAAAGAACAAAGGGATGATCAGAAAATTGTTCTTAAATTACCAATCTGTTGTTCTCAAGAACCTGTGTCTTCTGACTATTTCATTTTTAAAAAACTACATTATTGCTGTGTCTAAAAAACGTCTTGGAGAAATCCAAGGGGTCGACAATAAATTAATTGCGTTATTGTTTTTCGTGCCCCAGACCGGGTATTTGAAGGAAACCAGCTGAGAAGGTTAGAGACCTGGGAGAAATTATCTTTTTAATAGCACCTTTCAAACAGATTAGTGCTGTTAAAACACAGAACTCCGAGAGCGAGGGGTGTGCCAAATAAACAAAAAAACAAAAGAGTCGAGGAAATAAAATCACAGACTTAAATAACAGCTATGCTAAAACCTTGATTGAGCAGATTAGCAGTAAAATGAAAAGATTAAATATAATGGAAAGCAGCAGGCCTTCTCTTTGTCCAGAGGCCCTCTACAATCCTTCATGAATTGCCAAAGATATGGTGTCATTTACTGAATATTGAACAGCTTATACGGGTAAAGTTTTAGCTCTGTCCTTTTGAAAATTTGATAGTCTGGTGTTCTTTTATGAAGGACGTTGCTGAGGACTTGAGAGCACGCGGCGACGGCGGGCGCAGCTGCGTTACATTGGGCTTACTCAGAAATTATTAGAGATGACGAGCAAAAAGTTGGCGGATGAACTCGGAAGAGATTTAAAAAAAAAAAAAGTCTCCCAACTTCATGCCAGAGGAGATCGGTAAAGTGGTCAAGCAGCAAGTCAACCTGGTGGGTCTAGCGGGGGATGTTGGTGAGCTGAAGGCCGCGGTCAAACAACACTGGAACCGAGGATTGATGATCTGGAGCGACGCTCCCGTGCTTGACGATGTTACTGCCACTGGACTGGGAAACTGAGCATCGCAGCCACGCCGGCAAGGTGAGGATGCGGAGCGACAAGTAATCCAGCTCACGGCCAGTCGGAACATCAACATGGACGCAGCGGCAAATGGCAGAATGTCATTACCTCCCACGCGGGGATAACAAGACTAAGCCTACTATTGTTGTCCGGTTTACAAATCGAAAAAAAGCGCCAAGTTTGACGCGCCGGAACAATCAAAAGACCTTTAAGCCGCTGGTGCATATGAGCACTTAAAAGAAAAATGCAGGGATCGCTGGAAACGGTCGAATGCTCGGGAAACGAAACGAGAGTCCGGGCTGCATGGGCGAGAAGTGGAAACGCGTGCAAACCCCTAATGGGCCACCAGATCGGAGCCAAGGCGTTTGTGGTGCGGCACTGGCAAGATCGGGAGCGACACAAGTGACCATGTGCACAGAGGAGGCATCCGCCATGGCAATCGAGTGCACAGATGGAGGGAGATGGCGTCGAATGTGGGTCAAAGAAGCTGCATCTTTCGCTCCATTCTGGCCACGTCAGAACAGGCACTCTGTCTCAAACCTACCACGGAGAATTGGTTTCTTCTTCAGCGGCATTTAACTGTTTTATTTTTTTATTCTCATGACAGATAGTGATTGACTCGTTCCATTTGATGAAACAGAGCAGTACCTCTGATAATGACATTTCTTTCTTTTTTTTAAAAAATTTTTTTAGAGGATGGAAACTTTGATTAGAAAAAAAAACGTGGAATCAAAATTAAGATTCTAAAATCCATCTGAATACAAGCAATTAGGTTTTGAAAATGATATTGATTCTGGGGCTAATCTTTATGATTATGAATTAAAGTCTAAGTATTATCCTGAAGGCCAGTTTAAAAATCTTAATTTGCATGGATTTACAGTCATACACTTAAAAAAAAAAAAGCCTTTACATACATTTTTTTCCAAATCAAAGACTATTTGAATCTTTCCAACATTCATTTCAAGTTATTGCTATAAGTGAAACATGGTTAACAAATGAAAAAGGTGCTGCTCTTCTGCTGCGAGGGTATGATATTTTTTTTGGGGCGAAATTGGATAATCTAAAGGTGGGATGGTGTGGCATTTTATGTACAAAAAAATTTCCAATGCAAGAAAACTGATAATCGTCAATGATGTCATGGAGAGTTCAACAACCGAAATTCTGTTAAGTTTAAGAGTATTTCCTCGACTCGTATATACAGAACACCCGGTTCGTGCATTGATTGTCTGACCCTATCTGATATTTTTGGGAAAATATGTGGTATGTTTTTGTTTGTGGAGCATAAATATATAAGGGAAAGCCACGGTTGACTAAAAGTTCACAAAAAGCAAGTAAAAAGAAAGACCTTTTAAAGAAATATTTACAACTGGGAACTAGTGAAAGTGAAGAAAAAACATAAAAAGTATCACAATAAATTGCCATCGATAATTAGAAATGAAAGCAATACTATCATAAAATATTGGAGGACAATAAAAATAATCAAAGAACTTGGAAAGTAATTAATCACATAATTTGTGATAGAAATTACAAATCAGGCTTTCCTAGTTACTTTTTCAACCAATCAGATGTTGCAGTGGATCATTTAAGCAACATTGCTGACAATTTCAATAACTATTTTGTGAATGTCGGCAGGACGCTGGCCAGCAAAATACTGGTGCCAGACATTAAAAAAAAAAACACATGTTTGATCACTTAATTGAATATTAATTCTATGTTGCTCTGTGGGGTTAATGAAATTGACATAATTGAAACCTAAAAAATAAAACCTCATCTGATATATATTCTATTGACATGAAAATGATTCTATTGTTAGACCCTTGACCTATGTATGTAACCAATCACTTCAACGTGGTGTTTTCCCAAATAGAATGACAACACCAAAGTTAAAACCAATATTTAAAAGTGGGGATAAACATTATATGGACAATTATAGACCCATATCCCTACTTCCTCAATTTTCAGAAATATTCGAGGCACTGTTTGTCAAATAATGAGATGTTTTCATTGAAAAAACAAATATTGAGTGGTCATCAGTATGGATGTAGAAAAAAACGGAACTACTACTCATTCAGTAATGAAAATGGTTGAGGATATACGGAGCAGAGGCCGTTGAAAATGATACATTTTCTATTGGTATTTTCATTGATCTACAGAAGGCATTTGACACAATTGAAATTACTGAGAGAACTGAACAATTATGGAATAAAAGGCTTCCCTCATTTTCGGTTAAAAAGCTATTTGGAAAATGGAAGGCCGTGTGCAAATAAATGACAATGTAACAGGATTTAAGGAGGTCACATGTGGTGTACCGCAGGGTTCGGTAATTGGTCCAAAATTATTTTTACTTTATAGCAATGACATTTGTTGAAATGTGTAATTTTTGCAGAAAACACATTTATTTTGCTCTGGAAAACAATTAAAGGAACTTGTGTTTGCTGTTGAAAGGGAACTTGAGGTTTTAAATTTTTGGTTTGATGTTAAGAAATTGTCTCTCAATATAAGGAAAACTAAATTTATAGTTTTTGAAAATAGGACAAAAAGAGAATGATAATGAATTAAAAATGTGAAATGATAAAATTGACACTAAGTTCCTTTAGGTAGTGATAGATGATAAATTACCATGGAGACAACATTGATTATGTAAAAGTAAAATATCAAAATAATTAGCAATCCTATTAAAATCCAAAGATTATATTGGATTACAAATGCTTGTGTATCATTTGTAATTCACTTATTCATCCATATATATTGTACTGTGTAGAATTGACGGGATCAACTTTTAAAACAGCTGCCAATGCAATAATTGTTTTACAAAAACCAGCTGTTCATCTTATCGGCAAGGCTGGTTGTTATGATTGGTTTTATTTTGAAATCATTCAAATAATGTAAAGCGCAAAAACAACATCACTGCCAGATACAGTACTAAGATTCTTTTCTGTGCAGGAGGGAAAATATGATTGAAGATGTTGTTTTAAAATCCTTAAAAGTTTCCTGTCCCAGAAGCAAAAAAGGGATTAAAAGGAGATGTATTTCTGTTGTTTGGGTTGTTTATTTTGGAATGATGCTTACTAAAATGTGCGAATGTGTAGTGGTCGTAAAGGCTTTTTTTTTTTTAGAGTTATAAATATAGATTTCTTTTTTCTTATTTTGACATTTTGTGGGTAGCTTAATTTAGGATTTTATGTAGGATAGGCAAATATAAGCATTAAGCTTCAGCCTATACCTTTTCAGTCATTACATCATATAATTAATTTGCCAAAAAAAATGTTGTATAAATTATTAATATTGTTGTGAAATCTGTATGTTCCCATGTCATATGTGATGATGATGATGGCTAATCAAAATATTGCCATACCAAAGTCAACTAATTAAAAGTTTTTACATAAATTTAGATGCAACTGATAGAAACGATACACACACACACACAAAAAAGAACTGAATAATGTAAGTCAAGACTTTCAAATGTGAGAAGGAATTAGCCATTACTGAAGGTTCATAATTCGTCAGGGCTTTATTGTGAACGATGATATTTAGTTCTAGATTATTGTGAAAGATCATGAGGCAGAACATCTCATCCCAAAGAAAATGTTAACTTGTATTGTTGTTATGGAAAACATGGTGACTTTTTTTCATTTGTTTCTTGTATGACAGAGTTTCAGTACTCCTTTTGGTATAATTGACTCACATCACCTTTTATCTTAGCTTATACAGATGTTAGGGACACGATTGCATAAACATAAATATGTGTTTTTATGCAAAAACCATCGTATATAAAACAAGTGGTAGGATGAGGCATAAAAAAAAATGTGCTGGTTGTAGTAAAAAGTATTTAGGATCGGCTAAGGCCATTCGAGGTCAGTCTTTAAGACATTTCGAACTTTTATGTTGGAGGTAAAATATTTACTCTTAAAGCCCAGTCAAGAACTAAGTCTCTTCTGTGAGTTATTTTTTCCGTGAAAACATCAGTCCGGTAGGTGCGCAGCTCACCGGCTTGATAAAACGATAAGGCAATTATATTTGCATAATGCCGGGCAAATCAAACAAAAACACGAGGCGTCGCACGCCACACGGTCAACACGTGAAGCAGCCGCGGCCGACGTCGGCACGCAGCAACAAATGCCCAGCAAGCAGAGACAACATCAGCGCGTACATGGCCCTTGGCTGCCTCTGAAAAGGAGCGCAGACGGACAGTGACGCAGAGCGAAAATGTGTCAGCACAATATGGCAAACAGTCCTCACACCACGGTGACGGCGCAGGATTTGTTCTAGCAAAGGCTGCTGGCTTTGATGTTGACTGTGGCAGCGTTTGTACGTTGTGCCTGTTGTGAAATGTGTGGGTTGGGTTTTTTTTTTTATTGTTTGTTGTTTTCTGTTTTTTTCTTCTTTTTTTTTTTTGCTCTAAGACCTACACGCTGCCCGGCTCTCTGGTAAATTTAGAAACCTGGAAAAGCACAGTAGCGGTTTACCTGCATTTTGAGACGCTGATGTACTCAGACACTACTGTTGACCCCTGTTGACGGTTTATCTGATGGCTTTTAATATCGGGTGCCTCCGCGCTTTTTACAACCGAACGCGGGCTATTTTTGTACGGGAGCAGACGAGGAGCCTAGCAACGCCAAACCCAGGCCGCTCTGAGCCGAGCCGTGCCGTGCCGAGTTGAGTCCCATGCGGGCTTGTGTGTCAGAGTCATCTTCCCGGCCACAGAGTCACTGCTGTGGCTTTTTCAGCTCAATTACTGTAATAAACCAAGAGTGAAGGCTTGACTTCCCAATACCATTAATAAGCCATAAAGTCAATACCTAGTACTGTCCAGAGGATAAGATTCGGTGCTATATAAATTAAAGTTGGCTTTTACTTTTTGGCAGAAATGTAAGGTATGGTTGATGTTAGGTTACACTGATCAATAGTAACATTATAACCGCTACATGTTTTTCTGTACAATGTAATATCTCTCTGTTAAACCCTCTGTCGATCAACAGTATCGCAATTTACAGTCTCAATAACAGTCATTAAAACATGTCAACACCTGTCAGTAAAAATTCAGCATAAAACATAAAAAAAATAAATAAATAACCAGAGGGCCGTCGCGTTAAGTTCTATTGTCAACATGCAGTGGTCATAATGTTTTGGCTGATCGGTGTAAGTCCCCCAAGCAGCGTCACGTCCGCTGACGGGATGGAGACAAGCCTGTGTGTGATGTTACCTGCAGAGGGTTTTTGGTGCTGATGGCCAGGACCTGGTACTTGAAGTAGCAGAGCTCACAGCTCCAGGAGCCCCTCTCGCTGATCCAGCGGATGAGGCAGGGCTGATGGGTGCAGCGCACGGAGCCGTCGCAGCGGCAGGGGCTCAACAGCTCACCCTGCAGGACAGACACGGGAACGCAGCAAGGTGAATTCAACGGGGGAGGTGGGGGGGGGCATTATTGAAATATGTGAAAGAATGCATTCTGATCTGACCTCGACCGGTGAAATACATTAATCTTATTATCGTCAGAGAGCTGCAGGTTTGCTGCTTTAAATTCATGGTCAAGAATCTCCCCAGTGCTGACAAAATTAGCTCTTTCCTGACCTAGAAAAGAGGCTAGTATTTCAAAAATAATGATAAAACTGAGTTGAACTGGTACAACCCCTCTAACCATTAATGACTAAAAAAAACAAACAAACGAAAAAAAAAAACGCATGAGGAATGTGAGATGATGTACCAATTTACTGTGAGCATAATCTGTATAAACATATTCAGCATATGAATGCTAAATCCTTGTCAGGCGATGGGTTCCAAGATTATTGTGCTATGATATTATAATAACATAAATACTAATATTTTTCAGAATATGCACCATCAGTGCAAACATTAAAAGTGAGATTAGTAAATGTATGGTTCACAAACAATCTGCCCCTTTTATTACTTAGTCACTCTTAATCTTTGTACTAAGAGCTGCTAAATGCTAATTTTATGCACGAGGAAATTGCACAAGGAAATTCAGTGTGTGAGAGAGCACACAATGAAGTGTTGGCACAGCTGTAAACGGGCAGTAAATATGTTTCATTCCACTTTGGTGTGTAGTCGAGCGAGAGGCATGGAGTGATACTGAACTTGCATCATATCGTTACACGACACATTGAGATTTATTGAAGTTCAGAACAAAGGAGCGAGTGTGCAGGCGTATGAAGAAATGCCTTCCAGAGATAAATAATCAATCACTGACAAGACTTAGTGTCTAAAAACTGATATATTGCACTTATTAGATGCTAGTTTGGGTTTATTAAGGGGAAAATAAAGCCTGGCCACGGAATCCTGATTTGTTTGCCACATCGTACACACATGAAAACCTTTTTTTTTTTTTTTATTTTGTCTTAAAGGCTGAAATACCATATAAATGCTGGAGAAGGAATGATAAAGTCTTCAGCAAAAAATAGAAATACCCTTCCTTAATAATTTCATAAAGTCAAATCCACAGCAGCCCCGGAAGCCTGCCGGCATGTTCATCACATTAAGGTTGTCACCCTCGTTCAACATCAAACATCCATTTTGTCAGCAGACTTAAATATTGACGACATTTTTTTGGCGCCGAGCGTCTGCAAAGTCCCCCTTTCTTTTAATGAAAAGCAGAGAAGCCTCCCCATCTCTAAGCATCATAATTTAATGGAGGGCTTCTTAAAAACAACAGCGTTGGGGGGGCTACTGAGAATCATTAGTAAATCAATGAATGTTCGCAGCTTGACGCGAGGCCCAGCTGGTGGAGGGGTATGTCAGCGCTCCGCAACAGCAGCAGGGAGCGAAGCGGCATCGGGGGCAAGAAGGTGACGGAGCCAAGAGCCGAAGCCCGACGATGATTCAGCGCTTGAACACGACTCGGCAAACAAACCGGGAAAGAAATCAAACATGCCGGTGCCCATAAACTGGATGTGATGTTTAAAAAAAAAAAGGCAACCAATGCGGAAAGTAAACTTTGACACCTTGGAAAATCTGCTTGTTTTCTGTTGCCTAAACAAGGATAAAACTGATTTTAATCTTGTTTTCTTACTGAAAACTTGATTTCTACCGCTCTGTATGTGTGCGTGTGCGTGCGTGTGTGTGTGTTGCTGCAAAACATTTGTGAAAGTGTTTAGTTTGAGACATTTTGCGAGAGTTAGACAAAAAGATCAAAACCCACTTTTGCGTGCTCAGTGTGGAGCTGCAGCTGGCAGACAGCTAGCTTAGCATTAGCTGGTTGAGCTCTGTCGAATGGAAGCGCAGTCGCAGCAGCCCCAGAAAAAAAAACTGTCAATTCTCTTTTAGTTTTGTACATATTCTCAAAAATAAATAAATAAATATAGCATTCATGAGCCGCAGAGGCTGTTATCATATGCTAGGCAAACTGTGTATCTACTTTTTTTTTTTTTTGTCACTGCAAACATAAAAGAGGTATCGATATTCTCACTTAATTAAAAAAAAAATTCTAAAATTGATCTAAAACTGCTCCTTCTATGTATGTTTTGTAAAAATCCTAAAAATAACAACAAGACAATTATCTGGTAAATCAATTCAGAGTTTTACGCACCAGATTCCCGCCGCAAACAACGCTACATAATTTTTTTTTTCTCCGTCTGTCTGCGCGCTGTCTTCCTCCCATCTGGCTTGTTTGACCTTCCGAAAAATAATAATAAAAGACCTCCAAGTGTCCAAATATATAAAAGATAGGCAGACGAGCCACGCGCCACTCATAAACTTTAAAATAACTTGCCTGCCGACATTATAAAGATAACACGCTGAAGGTCAGATGTATATGAGGGACTAAATAAAAGCAAAATGAAAGCAAACACTTTGAAATGTCAAGCTGTCGGAAGTGCGCGCGTGTGTGCGTATGTGCGGGCGCGTGCGTATGTGCGGGCGCGTGCGCGCGCGGCTGCGTGCGTGCGCATGTATGTAATGAGGAAACATTTTCAGGCTGGGATGGGAATGATAATGTCATGATCAGCGAGAACAAAACAACAACAAAGACCTTTAAAAGCTGTGATTATGATGTTAAAAAATCACACAGGAGCTGATTAAGCAGAGCGACATGAATAATATGAGTGACAACCGGTAATTTGAGCCAGTGATTCCCAACTGGCAGGGACGTCTGCAGCTGCAAAGGAAGATGGTGGCTCCATTAATTTTAATCAAAAAGAAAATATGATTTCATATGTCACTGTTCTTGAGTACTTCGTGCTCAACATGCGCCGCAGCTTCAGAGTGTGAATACTGGTAAACCGAGATGAATGTGGTTTTAATAAATATCCATCTACCTTTCACAGAGAGGAGAGACTCAGAATAAATATCGAGGTGTGGAGGATCACTTTGGCTTTACTATTTATATAATCAGAGATGTTAAATCACCAGAGATGGACTAAGCACCGAATGAGAACGTCGTTTCCTTGTCACGGTCTGATTTATGCAAAAATATTAAGCTCCCAGCGCAGAATTTACTTGAGTCGAAGTCGTTAAGTCTGACCTGTCAAACGTCTCTAGGTACAAAAATAAAAATCGTCTTGTGATGTATAACATCGACAATTATGGCAATGATGGACGTGGATGTAAAACTGTAACGTGACACTGTATCACATCTTTACATGATGCTCACTTTTTGACCGTAAAACAATACTTGGCTATGGAGTGATATTTTGCAATGCGGCCATCTGAGAAGCTTAATCAAAGCCTTTCAACTCTTCCACTGTCCACCACTGGACAGTGAACGCCAACTCTTTGAAATCTATTCAAATAAAAAAAAAAAATTGGAACGTAACTTGCGATGTCGTCGATGAATTAACCATGAGGCTGCATCCATGACAACAGATGTCCCCTTACTTTTAATGCAACGTTTCTCCTGACCCAGCCACGCGCTCTCGTGCCAAAACATAACCAGACGGCCATAACCGGATTATTAGCACGTCGTAAAAACACATTTATGTGGTTTGCAGCAGATTTGGAAGATGACAAATGTTGTGCCACATCAGAAAACACTTCTGTGCGGAGTGATAAACATCATATTCTCTCGTTTACGCTGGAGGGCTTGTTGAAAAAGGTTTGGGAGCCACCAGTTGATGGCGACGAGGCGAGGAAATAGCTCCAGTTTTCAGTGCACGTTTTCGGATAATAAACTATAATGACACGTTTATCCCAGTTTGTAGTAATTCTTGCAAAAGGTCTCGTTTCAAAGTGAGACTCAAACTCCGAGGGATCCCGTTTGATGCTCAGAAGTATCGATCACCCTGCTCCGGATCACAGGACTTACATGAGTGCGTTTAGTTTCAGGAAACCAAACTGAAGGTGTGAAAGATGTTTTTGGGTTTTTTTTTTTTTTTTTTTTTTGATACATGGAAGCTCAAAAAATGTTGACTGAACATTCATTCGGCTTTTTGCCCCTTTAAAAAAAAAAAAAAACACCCTCTTTGTTTATAGATAATAGGTTACTTTCTCATAAAGCAACAGCGCATTATTCTAAATTAGACTTGCAAGCTTATCGCACAACAGCACTGACAGAGGAGAATAAGAATAATGAGTTTAGAACGAGTGCAAGGTTTAATGCTTTCATATTAGAGATGTGATAACCCCGGGGGCGCATAAAAAGACATTAAATTCTCGTAACTAAATCATGTCAAGATTTAACAAGATCAGATGCATTCAACTAAATGAAAATGGATGAAGGACTTTTTTTTTCTTTTTTTTTTTTTGACGAAATGTTTCTTTTCCATTTGGACGTTCCCTGATTTAAGGATAAGACGTAAGTTAAAAAGATGGAGTCTGTCCTGAAACTAGATCATGAAATGAAGTGCAGGTCATGAATATGTGCAGTTTTAACTACCGTTCATCATTCCCGGAAACAGCTGGGAACGGTGGCTTTCAGCAAAAAACGTCGCTCAAGCAGGAGTGAACCCGGCATTCGACAGGAACCACGGGTTTAAACGCACGTTTGGACAAAAACTTATGGCAGCAGAACAATGAATGTGGAATTAAGCAAAAATAAATACGGCGGCCATGTTTATCAAACATGGCTCCGCGTGTGGGTTTGTTTTGGGTTTTTTTTGTCTGCACGGACAACACCAGTTAAGAGGTTCAAAGAATTTGTTTTTCTGATTGGGCCCCTTTTTTTTTTTTGGGGTTTGATCGCAACATGGGAAATATGAAACTGTTGTCTATTGTTGTCCTTTAAGGACAAGAAGCACCGACAGTAATCAAGAGCCGCTCTCCAGTACACACACAGCACACTTCCTGCTTGGGTGATCTTTTGTCCCTCATAGCCACTTCTCGGAGAACGGAGGTGTTAATTTGGTGTGCCGTTTGTATGAGTAAATAAGCGGGCTTCCTCCTCTGCTGTAACCTCAGGATAATGAAAAAAAAAATTGGAAGCACCTCCTGACCTCCAGACTGTGGAAACCCGTGAAGGCGAAAAAAGGCGGGCGGGCAGGGGGCGGGCGGGCAGGCAGGCGTGATCAGCCTGAGCCTTCAACGCTCCAGTATGCTAGTGCATGTCCTCAAAGTTAACACGCTCAGCGCCTCCAGCAGGCTGGCAACGCTTCCATGAATCCAGACAGCATTAAGTGGAATCCCAGCAATGGCGCTCTGACGCCTCTGACAGACAGTTAATAAGGATTCGTACTCAGTGTGGCCCGCAGAGGGAAGTGATTATGTCTGTAGGTAATTGGCCGCTGACAGCGACATGATCCCGGCCCCCGTTGTGACCCGCTTGAATAATGAAATAACAATAAAATGGCAAAGGTGTGTGCCCCTCCCACCCTGCATCCGTGGAGGCATCTGGCATTTTGAACAAAAAAAAAGAAAAAAAAAAAAAGAAGTAAATATCAGAGTGAGAAGCGGATACAGTCTTCAGGTTTTCCCTCGGTGCTTTGTTTGCCTGCTCTTTGTCTGGAGCTAAAACAGGCAGCTCAGAGCCACTTTGCTTGATGAGTCACCTTGCCAGAGAGCCCAAAGCCCTACACATCAACCCTTTATTAAAGGAAGACGTCTGAGTGGGCAACACGTCAACTCGGGGTTGATCCCCATCTGCAACATCAAATCCCAAAATGACCTGGATCGCATTTTTCCTACAGTCTCCCGGTTTACTATGTCTTACTGTAGAAACTCCGAGGCAGATGCTGCCGTAAATTAGCACATGGGCTGCAATAACACTATACGCCTATCTTAGAGAAGTGACTAAATGGTAATATCCATCTGTGCTCCTACACGATTTACAGAGTTTCTAATGATCTTCAGGCTGCGGGTTTACCTGCCGAACAGGCGGCACAGGTTTCAGCACATCTGGTGAGACTGGCATTTGGCCACAGAACAAAGAGATGCGCTACTTACTGTTTTGTTAAGGCTCTGGGAGAGAAAATAGGCAAATAAATAAATAAAAATCCAACACCGGATGACAAATCCATTGTCATTTATCATCACAGCCGCCACAACACCGCGGCCCGGTCCAGGAACAGTGATGATACATGATCAATAGTTGATCATTCTGTGCTGTGACACATGTGCACGGGGGACAGTTGATTTACATGTACAAAATGACTGTGACTCATGCACACTCAGTCCCTCTCACTCTATTTGTCATCCCGCGGACCTAATTGGCTAACTTTCTTTGTTGCTATGCTGGCCAGATTTCAGATGTGTGGGAACTGCTGCCTTCCCACCACCGATCAGCCTATAGTTACGAAAACAGTGTTATTTTTGATCTCCGGGCGATCGTCTTTTCAGACAAAAGACAATACCTCTGCAGGACTGTCAGAGCCCTACATCCTCAGCCTAGTTTTTTTTTTTTTTTCAAAGGAGGTAGCAGAGAAGGAAGGTGGGTGGCTTACAGAGAGAGAGGGAGAGAGCGAGAGAGAGAGAGAGAAAGAGAGAGAGGATGGTTGTAGTTATGAATCAAAGACCCTTTGTGATTTGCTCTACAAAAAAAAAAAAAAAAAAATCAAAATGGCAGCCTTCAAAAATGATTATTATTTGGACCCATTAGAAATGTGATCATCATCATCATCATCATCATCACCATTACTGGAACCAATCACTGGTGCATGTCTACCTGTTCTGGGCCTTGGAAGCAGATCCGGCACTGGGGGGTCCGCAGGCTGCTGGCGGTGCTGGCCAGGGACACGGCGTCCAGGCCCACTTGCAGCTTGGGCTCCTTGTCCTCAAACGCCAGGCTCCGGGGCCGCGGGTCGCTGCCGTAGTACTCCTCCTCGTCGTCCCGGGGATGGCAGTCGACGAAAGGCGGCCAACCGCAGCCGCCCATCCCCAGACCTCGCATGGTGGTGGACCGTCTATCTGTGTCTGAGCCGGACTGTCTCGAATCGGATCGCATAAACACCAGGACTTTCAGTTCATTAAAAAACATGCGGATCCGATACTTGAACATGTTTGGCTACATATGGACTGGATAAATAAATGAAGTGTTGTTTTTTTAATATTATTGTCTTCTCTCACCCTCTTATTATTATTGTTGTTATTATTACAGCCCCGACGTGTTCATTTTTTACTGTATCGTTTGTTGCAATAGCACAACTACATGGATAAAGGCTCTCGCCCCACTGATGGCATGTATGTCTAAGCCAATGCGGATGAAAGATTTTCCCTTTCAGTTGGCCGACACACTCTTTCAATATTCATTACTCAAGCAACTCGGCAAACGCCGAATAGATGCATCTTCCAGCCCGCCCCAGAAAACATCACAACTCGCTCGGTTTCGGGTCGCCACGGTCCATTTTCCTGCACTGCCGCTCTAGGAGACACCTTTTTCAGATGCACTGGGTTTGCAGCAAAAAATAGCCTACATGTTTTGCTACCCATAACAGAAGACTGCGAGAGAGTGGACGAGTGGAAGAGGGAGCAACGCCGAGGCAGGAAACGGGAGACGGGGTGTAAAATACAACGACGCGCCATCCATACAGTCACATCTGGGACTCCTGTCAAGAATCATAATCCAAAAAAAGAAGAAGAAGAAGAAAAAAAGAAGACAGGATGGAGCGAAAGTTTGATTTTGATGTCTTTTTTGTGTGTTTAAATTGCCCCCCCCCCCTCTCACTGTAGCATCCCGAGCGTCAGATCATGGTCGGCTCTTTTCTCCCCCTCTCTTTTCTGGTTCATCTCCTCTTTTTGTAAAGGCTCCACGAAGAATCGGTGCCCCGACAATCCACGTCGAGATCAAAAAATACAATCCGGTTCATTTGCATTTCTCAGCAGCTCGGCTGGAAATGTGGCAACACAATCACACACACGCAAAAAAAAACACCAAAAAAAAAACACCCGAAAGCCCCATGTTTCCCATCGTCGCTCAGTGTCCATCAGCATCTCATTGCCAAAAATACGCTGAAAGAGAACGAGAGAACGGAGAGGCGGAATAATAAAGGCACCCAGCGATCTCTCTCTCCCCCCCTCCCACTTAGAGGGAAAGAAACGGGGAAGACATGAAGATGTCGTCGCATGCGAGAGCAATTACACAGCAGTAATGGCATCGATTATTGGATCAGATAGACGGTGGTGGTGATACTGCTGGCGCTGATTTTCCTCCTCGAAATGGTCGGCTCGTAGATTGAACCAACGCAGCAGCTACTTCCGGAATGGGGATGGAGGAAGGAGGAGGAGAAGAAGAAGAAAAAAAAAAAGGAAAAAAAAAACCCTTGACTGTCATCCTGTAAACAAGTCGCCGTTTTTCCTGTTGTCATCCATCCGTCCCCCGGTGGGTGCAGCGGCGGCGGCGGCGGCGGCGGCGTCTCTCCCGGCGGCTGCCAGCGACGAAGCCGCGGCTGTGCTCCTGTTGACCAGGCGCTGTCCAGGGTGCTGATCTCCCGCTGCTGACGTGGAGGCTGCGGCCACATGCACTGGGTGCGCGCGAAGTACAAACCGGACCTCGCCTCTGTGTCTGAGCGTGTGCGTGTGTGTGTGCGTGCGTGCGTGAGACAGCACGCGCTCGCTGTCTTGCTCCACCTGATATACTTTCAAAACGCCCAGGCACTGACGCCCCATCCAGCCACTAATCGTCGCCGAGTGTGTCAGAGAGGCATTTACAGGCGGTGTCGTTCCAAGTCCCCGCAATGCAACATCTTCCACGTCGGGGTTTTTTTTTTTTTTAATGTAAAGCTCAGGTTAAATGATGGCAACGCGCGCAAAAGAAAAAAAAATTGTGACTAAGAATCCGTAGAAAACTTTGGAGAGCTGCTTAACACGCTGCTATCTTGCCATCTGCAGCGTCAGCATAGCTTAGCTAAAGACTTGCTTAGCTCAGTTTTTTTTTTTCTTCCAGCAAGAACATGACAAGCAAGCAAGAAAGCAGCCTTGGTAACTCGACAGCCATTCTTAGCTCTCTTCCACTTTCGTGTTCCCATCGGCTGCGTCAAAGATGTTTTTTTTTTAACTGTCAAGATTGTTTTTTTGTTTTTGTTTTTAATTTACGATTTATGAATGCCTCTGATCTGGTGTGTGCGCACCCACAGCAGGACCGAGTTCGGAATCGCCTGCTACACAGTCATGTGCTCCATAATGGCTACTCAACCATTAGCATCGGCGAGCTCACGCCTACACTACACACATTTCTCATGCTGTTTACCTTATACATGCTGTCTTCAAAACAAAAGCTTATTTGACAATGAGGTTTTTCTTTGTTTTTGTTTTTAAATCTTGGAAGCAACCGGGCACGTGCTACTTTTTAAATCGCTCGCTTGATAAATTAGCGAAAACGTGGTGGCTAGTTGAAGAACAGACATTATTTGGATAAACTGGCCCCCTTATCGGGACTCTGCGTGGTCACTTTCTCGCTAGACTTTAAAAAAATAATAATTTCTCTTAAATTTACAAATTTATCCAATTTAGAGTGAAAAGTACATTCTGCTTTCTTGTAAGCCACACTGTTGCGCTGCAGTGCATTGTGGGGCGGTTGAACATGTCCAACAAGCTATTGCTCCATATGAAGACGTTTTTGCTAATCTAGCGCACATCTGGAGATGTCTTGTATTCACAAAATTCACATACTACGCAGTTAAAGAGAACTACGCACCCAGTTTGCCGCCATGTCCAGTATCGCCTGTGTGACGCTGATGCTGGTGTAACAGGGGCCTTACCTGTTGCCTCGGCGGTTCCTGAATTGTTGGCGGCGGCTCGGAACAGCTACTTCATGAAAACTTGGTTTACTTTGATGTCCACTTAAGTGGTCGGACAGCGGACCGCTGACAACAGGCGCCACACGGGACCCTGCTGTGTTGCATCATACCACCGCACATCAGTCACATCACAGAGCACCGAAACGTCTGGTGAGTCATCTCACCTATAGAAAGGTGCAAAATACCTCTGTAGATGTAGTTGTTCCTAATTGTGTCATACAAACTCTCAGCCAACTGTAACTGCGAGGCAGAGCTTCACCAAAATAAGCCTCATTTTACAGTGTGTTAGTTAGCAATTCCCAACCTAGGACTCTCTATCCCCTCGTGAGCTACATGGTGGAACTGTGTTATGAGAGAGGACAGAGTTAGCTGAGATCTCCGCAGCACACGGATATCTGTGAGGCTTCAGCGCTGCTATTCTTTCGCTGTCTGTAATTCTTTCGCATGATCCGAGTTGCTGCTCGAATGTTTGAAATCAAAATATTTAAACAGTTACGGATGTAAGTCGTATAGCCACCACCGCAATCCGTTTTTTTTTTTTTTTTTTACTTTACACAGTTTTAAACTTCAATATCTCTACATTTCAGGTGAAAACATTTTTTTTCTGTCTAGATTAAATGTGCAATGCATGGATTTACCAGACAGTATCTGAAGTGGTTAAAATCAGCCACTATTGATAGTCAAGTAACATGATAAATCATAACGCCACTTTTTCACCATTATTATAAACGTTTTAGAACTTAAAGTACATTTTTCCAAAAAATAAATAAATAAATTGTGTGCTCTTTGTGCAGGACTTGTAAGGTGGTATTTTTACATTACAAATTGCAACTTTCGCATAAATAAAAGATGAGGTACCTCTTCCACCACGCATCAGATCAATAATTGGTACCGGAGGAGACCCCGTGTTGGGGAAGGCTGAATCGCAGCCTCTCTCGTCTGACTGACGCTGTTCCTGGCGACGCGGCGAGCAGCACGGCCGAAATCTGTCTTGCACATCTGTCAAAAACGGGACACTCGGGTTGCTCCTCGCTCCTCATCGCGTCGGGATTTTGAAGCTGTAAACGGCAGCGGAAAGAAATTGCGTCTGTGTTGTTAATCAGGACGGTGAGACGAGGTAATTAGGAAAACATCAGATGCTCAAGTCCAAAGGTCACTTTAATCTGCAGTTTGCAGAAAAGAAGCTGCATTATTGCCTCTCCCTCGCTCCCTCCCTCCTTCCCTCCCTCCCTCCCTCGCTCTCTAACACTCTGCATTCTGCTCCATAGCAACACTTTCTTCAAAATCCCTTGTCACATCGATTTTGATTGATTTTCCACACTCTGCTTGTTACTGATATGGATTTATTTTAAGCATAACACTTGATTAGAGATGCAATGCCACACAGACTGTTCTTTTGCTGACAGACAGACGGGCAGGCAGACAGATTACAGCCATATTGTAATCTAATTACTCTAAATCATGAAAAATAAATGGGGACGCTTACAGACTCTTCTCTGCCATAACAGCAGGACAGCACATCAAGTTTTTCTCAGTTTGTTTCTTGTGTAAAACAGATGGAATTAATTGCATCAAGAGCGGCAACTTCTTTTCTAAGTCTTTCAAATAGACATTACGACATGAGCTTCTTTAAGCAATGACTATCCCAGGCCAAAATAGTTTTTGCTTCACAGTGTGAATAAGATAATGAAAAATATACTTAAAATGTGCTGTTGCTGTTTTCTGTTGTTAATCACCTTGATTTACTCCCAGGTGGCGTCCCAACACCCACTTTGGACAACCAGGAGAGGATCCCAGACTGGGACATGATGCAATCAATCTCCACCAGCTATAAACAAGAGAGAAACATATATAGTTAAGTGAGGCAATTTCAAAATAAAAGCGTAGGTATAAAATGAGTGGAGGTGAGATTTGCAGGGTTAAACATCTGGACACACAGGGAATTCATTTGGCGACTGTTAATCTGCTCACATGGATATATATGAAAAATGTAGTAATTGGGGTTAAAAAAAAACAACCCCAAAAACTAATTTTGCAAGACAACTCTATTCATCACCTGTGCACCTGCGTGGCCATCTGAGGACTAACGGCAAGCATTTCTGCTATGTTTCATTATTGATGGGCCATATTGACCCATTTGTCTCCCCTCGGTGATGAGAATGATTTGCATTCCTGTTTGTCCACTCAAGGCTGTGAGAAGAATTTAGATCCAGATCCGGAGCCATTACAAGCGCGCGCGCTGATCCTCGGCGATCCTGCGGAGGAAACTCCCGCTATTGATGGAGGATGCAGCTGGATGGATGTCACACATTTCCTGTTTCCATATGGGGGCTGAAAAAAACAGCTCAAATGCAATAATCACAGCTGGGAAGAACATTTACAGGTTTTAACAGCAATTTAGAATTCAACTCTTGACTGGTTTATGTTTTATATTTGCATGGTTTGGTTTTATGGTTTTTCACAAAACACTGTGAGTAGTGATTTAATGCAGCTACAATATTTGTTGCCGTAAACTGTAACTTCTAGTATGTTATGTTATTTTAAAAACATTCTTTTATTCTTTTTTTATTGCCCGTTTAACATCCAGTTATTTTTTTAAGTCGTAGTTGTGAAAATTCCGAAAACATTTGTGTACAATTGTGCTCCAGTGTGTTACCAGCATTAAAACATTTGTACTGGTAATACGATAACTCTTAAAGTAAGTGGTTTTTGACAGTAAAATAGCACACAAACAAACAAACAAACAAACAAACAAACAAACAAACAGTAAGTTTCAGTTACACTTGCAGAACCACAAAAACTACAAACACCATGTAAAAAGTGTAACACTTAAAGCAGGCTGAAAATCCACAATAGTTAAAATAACATCACTTTAGTTGTGCTGATTTTTTTTTTTTTTAACTACTTTTCCGACAAATGCAACTCTACTTTCAAATTAAGATTTTACCTCTTGCTCAGCACACACACATGGACACACATGCCGGACTGACCTAGATAAAGTAAGCAAAGGGCCACTTGTTGGACAACTGATCTGACACATGAATTATATCGCGCAGAATGCGTTTAATAGCATGGCAGATTGCTTCAATAATGATGTAAGACCGTTGCATACGTTTTTTGCTCTCACTTTTCAAGAACCAAACATTACCAATACCTGTGCACTCATTAAGACAACCTTTGAATGCAGGAAGTTTACATGTAATGGAGGACGGTGGACTTATGTTATGGTATGTTGACAGGAAAGTCTTTCCCCCCCCCCCACTACTGGAAATGGTTCTATTATTAGATCCCATTTATCTGAATGCTGCCTCGCCATGCCCCACGCTGTAGAGAGATACATAATTAGTTCTGCTTATAAGACAAGCCCTTGTACAAAAAAAAAAAAAAAGGAAAAAAAAAGATTCACCGTGGCGCTGTGATATAATAGACCAAATGTTTTAAGATCCTGCCGTCGTGCTCTCGCAGAGCCCAATGCTATATCTGTAAGGGGACAGATGGTCATCCCTGTTGGTGTGATTCTCC
>CAAKHG010017557.1:22901-44880 GCA_901007715.1 Dactylopterus volitans | reverse complement strand
AAATGTTTTTTTTTTTTTTTTTTTTCAATTATGTTAAACAGCATTGTTACCGTTGGTAACTAAGGATGGATTCACTGTAATGTTGTGATTGTGAGACAGAATTGCTCCCCGAAGCAGCACTTATCACATTGAAATTTCTGTTCAGTTGATTGCAGTGACATGATGACAATGAGTAGATCTACTAAAAGAGCTGTAATGAATATAAGCACAGCCTTAGTGTCAGTTTCAATTCTGGTGACTTTGATTGGAACATCTGCTTGGCTAGTTTAGACGGCTCTTGGACAGGCGTCGTCTGCAGCGTGTTGTGAGACAGGATTGAATTGTAAAAGTGTGATTCAACATCTGATAGACATGATTTCGTTTGGTCAGAATCTGAGCAAAAGCTTGTCAAGACAGCTTGGACATGGCTTGCACAAGTGTGTTGCAGTCTAGCTATCATGCATGCTAATATGTACTCATCTCATGTCTAATTAACGCATCCTTACATGTTTGAAGCCTCTGCAGTGGGTTACACGACTAGGCCGCATAAAAGAAGTGGATGCAGCCAGTGCAGTTTGTGGCCGTCTGTTGTTGAGGCCTTGGGTTTGGCATTTTGTTCCATTGCGTTGTTTGGGTCAAGCTGACTGAAACATCCCCTAAACCTCATTGTTTTAACTCCAAATGGCACCATAATTTATGAAAATGATCATCATGCTGCACCGAAGAAGATTTGAAACTAGCATCTGAGACCACGAACATACTCTTACTGAAGTAATAATTCAAGTGAAAAGTGACTTGTTTTTCAAACCACTGGGCTCAACCTCTGCTGGCCAATAGAAAGAATTCAAGTTGAGACCATTTGTGCACTGGCTTCACATGGCAGATCCACCGACTTGTTTACCTTTTACTTGGTATGTTCAAGACATGTGGCTGGAGTTTGGTTGACAGATAAAATATCTGCCTTAGTTTTATTAACTTTTCTGAACAAACATGGAAGACGGCTGATAAATTTAGATTTTTGAGAAGGTCGTGTCTAAGCTCAACAAGTAAGAAAATGAAGAAGAGACACGTATTGATGCACCTTTGCACTCATCAGACAATTTATTTCTGGTTTTATATGTAAAAGGTGGGCATTAAGTTCACTAGATTGTGTTCTGTGTAAACCGTTTAAGTTATGTAACATCTCAGAAGCATAAACCTTTGGAGAAAATTCCTCATAATTCAGTGACTACATTTAAATATTACAAATTTTTGAACAATGAACTATTGAACCTACATCTGTAACCATCATGCTGACTGAAATAGTAACTGTACTTGAATTACAAAATCTCTTATCTTCATTTAAAACATCTGAATTGGAAAATTGATCTGGTTTCAAAATAAATTCTGACATGTCATTCAAATTTTTCACTGTGTTGTTTGGTTCCTTGACTGGTGCTTTCCGACTTGAACAGCCTTGTCTGTATTTTTATTTGTCCGTGTTATGTTCTTATTTCAATCATTTTTAAACATGCAGTGGTTTCAATCTTATCCTTCACATTATCCATCAGGACCTCGCAAATACAGGGGAAAATGATACACATTTTATTTAATTTCATTTGAACACAAACTATTCTGTTGCGTAACTAAAAAAAAAAAGGCATTTTTCAAACAATGTTCTCTTGCTATTTTTGGCAGCCGTAAAAGACAAAGATGGATATCATTGTAATATGATTTGCATTTAGTGCCAATTCTAATTTTTATTCAACTTTTATTCAACTAACTTTAAGGTTACCAATAGCTGGTTTACTGCAGTTAAACGCATGTTGGTCACTAGTTGTTGGTACAACTTGCAGAGGTTCTTGCAGACATGATATCTTTATTTGCCTATGAGAATAAGCCTAATTCTGCAGCAACTGCTTTTACCGGTCAGCTGTCTGTACCAACAGCCTTTTGACATTACCCCCAAAACGTAAGCACCTCCTTTCATCTGTTTGAACAGAGTGTGGTAAAATTAAGCCACAGAAGGGTATGCTTCTGCTTAGGAAAACATGCTTCTAAAAGTTTTAACACGGCATTTGATATCTAAAAACTAAATGTACTGGGTCTAGGACGGCACCGCGCTTCACTCCATTTTAATCACACGTTGTAGTGACAAACCGACTGTTGTGGTGTTGGAAACATTGCTGGGTCGAAGTGGTGAAATCTTCTGAAATAACCTGTCCTGTTGGTGCTTGTAGGTGAATGTGGGTAAAGGCAGCCACCCCAACCAGGTGAAGGTGTTCGGTCCTGGAGTGGAGAGAACGGGACTAAAGGCCAATGAGCCCACACATTTCACTGTGGACTGTTCAGGAGCTGGAGACGGTAACAAACACGCACACACACGCACACACACGCACACTTGCGTTTCCATAACTGCACAGGACGTTACATTGACTTACATTCATTTTCTGCAGCTGTACCATGACCGTAACCACTACTTGCCAAACCCTAACATTAAATCAAATGGTCACTTTAAAATTTAATGATTTATGTTTTGGGGAGAGAGTTTTAGCCTAAAAACGGGAGACGAGTTCCCACAATGTGACCATAAACAGATTTATGTCCTCAAAAACATGACGAATACCTGGCGCGCACACACGCACACACACAGAGCAATAATTAAGCCAGTAAATCCTCAGACAGTTTTATTTGGTGTGACAGCACTTTCCATGTGACTAAACAAGCCACACAACTACTCTGAAACCAAGGACGTCTAAACCCTACTGTTGAATTCTCTCCTTCTGCCACCTACAGACCTTAACTTGAATTCCATGTATGCACACACACACATGTACACTTTTCTCATTGGTATATCTTGGCAATGATCTCAAAGCAGAAACGTCCTCATACTCTGACAAACTGCATCAGTCTAGTTCAGGAACAAAGTCTCATGTTATAATGCACATATAAACCAAGTGAAAAAATACAATAGAACCCAATCGAGTTACTTGGACCCTTCACTTATTGAAGTGGCCAGACAGGAATTGTTTACAATGACTATTACATGCTTGTGGAGAAGTAACTGGAGGGCACACTAGGGCAAAATGCAGCTTGAGAGCCAGAATTGGCCTGTGGTCGACCTCTATTAGGACTGCGACGTCCACACAGGAAAAGCAAACGATGCTCATCCTCAAGGTCGGTAATTACGATGAGTATGTACTGCTTTTTAAGTTGATTCCAACAGAGGGCACTGCCTACAGTAGTTTGGACCTCAGCTTACAGTAATTGTTGCTAAATTCAAGTTACAGGTTAGCATAATATTTATTCTAGGGATCAACAACAGGTTTAATTAAATGAAGGACCTTTTGCCAGTTGATAAGGAATAGTGGGCTGTTACAAGTAATCTTTTCAATGTAAATTCAGTATCATCTGACACATAAAACTGTAAAAAAAAAAAAAGGAAAAGAAAAAATGCCAGCATTTCTCACAAATAGTGCTTGAATTTTGAAACAAGGACCAGAGGCCCTTCACTTACTTCATCCAGGTCACTCTGGCCTGGAGAAGACAATTTCCCACCTCTGCTGTAGGGGAATGTGACTATAATTTAATAACCAAAAAAAAAAAAAAAAAAAAAGATTTAGAATTGAGAATAGCTTGTACTTCTTGCTGTCCACTGCAGTGTTCATACGGTTGACTCCACTTAGTTTTGATTCAATGACATTACATTCTGTTATCGTCCTGCACAGACGGAGACCTTATTTCATTGCAATAGATCAAATCAAATCTTTGATCACATTCGGTGCCGACAGTCACGCTGAGTCAGAGAGCAGCTGCTGCGACACAAAAGAACACAACCGGCACTATCTTGCTTATTTAGATATGATGTGTAACATTCCTGGATCATATGTTTTATTGTACGTACATTATCCAAAAGTTTATTCCATTTGGCATCATATACTTTTTTGCTACCAAACTAATACACATGGGAACTGCAAGAATGTTCTCATAAAGTAATTTTGAATTTTTTTTTTATTAATTTTGATTTTTTTTTTAGCATACATAAAAGCACTGGGTGACCCCAGAGCTGACTTTGGCCATTTTACATAAGCTACTGCAGCTGTTAGTTGAGTCACCTAATGGCAGGTTAACAAGGGTTTATAGAGTTAAAACTCAAATATACATCATCTTGTCAATGAGCATGATTTCTGCCTGAGTTATGTCAGATTTAATGGGCGTTGTTTAACGTGATCCAAAGTGAGAGAAAAAAAAAGTTATTGTTTTGATTGCAGGACCCAAGCAGCAGCAATTATGTGCTGTGCCTATATGTCTTCCATCTTATCTAACTTGCATACATAAGCAGGTTTCTTGTCCTTGATGAAAGCTGCCAGACAAATATTTACAATAAAAAGCACACAGCCATCACACGTGTCCATTGAGAAGGAGATTTCTCTGAGTGTTGAGATTGTCAGGAACAATCTGACCTATTTCTATTGTCTGGCATAGTTTTCTGCCTAATTCCTCTCATAATCTGAATTCCTGTGCTGCAATGGTTACGAGCTCTGTGTCTGCCTGCTCATATCTATACGCAATTTAAAGATACATTCACAAACAGCAGTGATGTTTTTTTTCAAATAGATATATGGAGTGGATGGGCAGATTTTGATATTTGACTAATATGGGGGGTGTTGAAAAATCCAAAGTCCTTGAAACATGCCATGCATGTGTCATCTTTTATCAGAATCAGATTTAGTATGTTTTGCATAATCAGATACTGAAACTACTGCATAAGACGATTGCAGAGCTTTATCTTAGCAGCCCAACATAGGTGCAGTCAAGAAGTGGGCAGTGCTTTGCACCTCTTTCGTCTTCTGTATGTCACTGATGGAACAATCTTGTTTTAATCCAAATGTCAAGCAAACTTTTGAAATATCACCAAATTAAATGCGAATCAGACAAGCTTCACTTAACTGGTGCAGTGTGAATTAACTATGCTGCAGTGTGTGGTTTTTTTTGGGGTTTTTTTTTTTTTTTGGGAAGTTGGCAACCGTGCTAAAGAGAGTAGAAGAAGTAAAAGTTGCAAACCAGAAACAAGAGGACAAAACAAGTGCAGTCCCTTTTGGTCATTCAGTTGTTGTTCTCCTTCTTTCACAAACCGGCACCAAAACAATTTAGCACCCCCTTCTGGCAGCCAGTGTAATACACTGAAACCAACATAGGTCTAGTTTCTCAGACATCTCCCACTAGCACCGTGATTCTCAAACCTGTCATGCTAACTCCAGTCCAGTTTATATGTCTGATGTGGTCTTCCTCCAGCACATCTTATTCAAATGATCATCCATTACCAAGCTCCGAATCAGGTGTGTTGGAGCAGCTACAATATTTAGGCGGGGCGCCCCTGAGGAACAAGACTGGGAAACGGTCTACTAGCGGATGAAATATCATGCAACATTATGTCTTGTTATTTCTAAATCCTGGGACCTGGTATGGACACAGTTGCACAACTGCTTCACTGCCTCTGTGGTCTGAATCATGCATTTCTCTCCAACTCTTTAATGTTCAACCAAGGTGGTTGTTTGTGTTTACTCAGGTGACGTGAGTGTGGGCATTAAGTGTGACGCCAACATGGTCGGTGACAAAGAGGCTGACGTGGACTTTGACATCATCCCAAATGCCAATGACACCTTCACTGTCAAATACATCCCTCCAGCTGCTGGAAGACTCACAGTCAAAGTTCTGTTCACTGACAAGGTGCAAACAGACAAAATGTTGCTGTTTTCAGGCTTTATTGCTTTGACACTTATGAGGAAATCAAACATTAATTTTGATTTGAATGTGGTGTGGCATTTAAAGACTGGTCCTGCTGAATCTCTGTGTGTGTGTGTGTGTATGTTCTCATTCAGGAAGTTCCACAGAGTCCCTTCCATATTAAAGTCGATCCTTCCCATGATGCATCGAAGGTCAAAGCAGAGGGTCCTGGACTAGCTCGCACTGGTACTTTTTACAATCGCACATCTACAAGATAATTATAAAATTATAATTAAAACAACGATTTACCTTAAATTCTGATCAGCTAACCATGTCTGTTTATTTTTCTGTCCAGGTGTAGAGAGCGGGAAGCCCACTCATTTCACGGCGTTGACGAAGGGAGCTGGTAAAGCACCACTGGATGTTTCCTTCTCCCCTCCCGTCAAAGACTTTGACATCATCGACAATTACGACTACTCTCAGACTGTCAAATACACACCTGTACAACAGGTATGTGAAATGCACACCTACAAACTGTGAGTCATTTATTTATGTCAAATCAGGTGTATACCAGTATTTATCTGCCTAAAAATACATATAAATTTTGAAATGTAAAAGTTGACCATTCAAAGAAAGCAAAGCAGCACTAGTCACCTCATGTTATGCACCACATTCTCATCAAGTTCCTTTCAAAGATGGTGATTCTTGAGTTGATGGATCTTCCATTATGTGTATCTGCAGGGGGAGATGACTATAGTGGTGAAGTTTGGAGGAGATCCCATCCTAAAGAGCCCCTTCACGGTTGGTGTCGCGGCCCCGCTGGACCTCAGTAAGGTCACTGTGGACAACTTGAATGGAAGTAAGAATTGATTCTCTGTTTTTGTCAAACTGGGGTGTCAAATTTGTAATCTTTACAATATAGAATATAAAATAAGGAGACACCAGTCATCTACTAGGGAAATGTTCTTTTCGTCATTAAAGTCATTGGCATAAATGAAGATTGCCTAAGGTCTTTTAAAGAACAACTTTCTGCATTATTTTTAAATTGATTAAATGTTTTTCAGGAGTGGAGGTTGGTCAGGAGCAGCAGTTTATGGTGGATACCAAGGGAGCAGGAGGTCAAGGTCACTTGGAGGTCGCAGTGGTGAGTGTCAGAGATGACGGTTGTTTAAATATCACCACATTTACATTTGGAAAAACAAAGACTTGTATTTGTATGTACGTATATGTGTGTATGTTTCTCTAGCTAAGTCCTAGCCAGCGGGCAATCCCCTGTAAAGTGGAGCCCCAGCCCAGAAAAGCAGATGCCAGTCTGGTCCGTTACACACCCACAGAGGAGGGGTTACACGCCGTCAGTGTGTCCTATGATGGGCATCCCGTCCCTGGAAGCCCCTTCCCTGTGGAGGGCCAGCTGCCGCCAGACCCCAGCAAGGTAAACTCTGAAAACCTTTTTTGAATCACACATTTTTCGTTTTCAGTTTTTTGTTCCTATTTTTTCTTAGTTGTATTTGGGTTAGTCCTGTGTTACATTATTATTTATTTTACAAATGTTCTGGGTAACATTACAATGGAAACATTTCGGCATGTTATTTTTTTTTAATTAATTTTTTAAAGTTTTGTACAATGAAAATGTGAGAAATCATGCTGAAAAGTAGTAGAGAAGTAAAAAAGGAAGGATCCAATAGAATAGCGTCTGTATGGCAACGTAACATCTCTGTATGGTTTCACTGCAGGTGAAGGCGTTCGGTCCTGGTCTGAAGGGAGGTTTAGTTGGGAATCAAGCAGAGTTCACCATCGACACCAAAGGTGCCGGAACAGGAGGTCTGGGGCTGACAGTGGAGGGGCCAACCGAGGCCAAGATAGAGTGTTCGGACAATGGTGATGGGACCTGCTCCGTCTCCTACCTGCCCACTGAACCTGGAGACTACCTGGTTAACATTCTCTTTGAGGAGGTCCACATCCCGGGTTCACCCTTCAGAGCTGACATCGAGATGCCGTTTGACCCCTCCAAGGTGGTGGCCTCAGGGTCGGGCCTTAAGAGAGCCAAGGTGAGGGCCGTGAGAATACCCTGAATCTAAAGATTACTCTTTTTTTTCCCTAGAAGTCAAATAATACATTCGTTCGTTGAAACCAATGTGCTCCAACTTTGAGATTCAGTTTTGAATTTTGGGATTCACAAGGTATCAGAATATTTACCGCCATGCATTACACAACAACTACAGAAAAAAATTATAGTTTTCTAGGTTTAATAGTTAAGGGGACTATTGCTGTATACTTTTGCTGTGAAATCATTTCATCATGTTGTTTCTCTGCAGGTGGGAGAGACCAGCGTGGTAAATGTTGATTGTTCTCGTGCTGGACGGGGTCAGCTCAGCCTTGAAGTCGTTCCCGATTCCTCCCCATCCAGTCCCACCGGCTCCTCCTCGCGCTCCGGTAGCACCAGCACTACTTTCATTCACCAGTAACCCATATTTACATATCAGATTAAGAGGAGCATACTGGCGCTTCAGATTTGGCTCACCTTTTTGCTCATTTATTTTGGATCTGGAGGTACATCTCACCTGCTGTCCCACCTGTTTAAATGTATGCAAATGCATACTCTATAACAGAGAAAATGATGCAGCTGGGTCATTAGTTTCGTCACTACTGTTTTTCTTTTTTGCAGAAGTTCATTGCTCACTTGCAAAGCTGCAGGCCTTCGTTAAAGGATGTCTGGTGTTAAATGAGACATTGTCTCCAAATTTAAGTTTTTTTTTTATCTCTTGGCAAAATTATGTCAACATGTGGAAATTTGGTTGTAAGAAGTTGCTGATATTTCCCTCTTTGGGTGCTCCAAAGCTCGTTCCAGCAGTGTTTTAAGTTATCTGCATACCTGCAAACATATAACCAGAAAAAGTTTTTCACTGTTATGGAATTATTCCTCTGCAAGGCTCTTGTCTCTGAGACTCCAATGTGTTGTTCTCCCACACGCTGACACAAATGGCTACTTGAAGCAGGAGTTTGGTCCTTTTAAGTGTTTGGTGGTGAAATTCCTCAGAATTGCCCACAAGTATCTCTTTTATGAGCCTGAGTTTTCACAAAGTAAACAAAGTGCTTCTGTGGTTGCAGATTTTCTTCTGTAAAAATGCTTCAGAAAAATAGCTCTTATTTTAGGATTTGATCCATGTTCAGTTCCGTGTTGGTAAATGTAAACACTGGACCGTGTGTTCCTAGGTTTGAAAGCAAAGACGGAGGTGGTTGACAACAAAGATGGGACCTACACAGTTACCTATGCTCCCCTGACCTCCGGCATGTACACCCTGCTGCTGAAGTATGGAGGTCAGACTGTCCCTGGTTTCCCGGCTAAGGTGATGGTGGACCCTGCTGTTGACACCTCAAAGGTCAAAGTTTTTGGACCCGGAGTGGAGGGACCAGGTGCAGTATGGTCCATCTGGCTCAGTGCATGCATATTCCTAATTTGTCCCTTTATGTTACTTTGTGTGCACAATGCCATATATTTGGTGCACTGAAAAAAAAACGGATAGAAAATAAATAAACTGCTCTCTCTGCGTAGGCTGTTTTCAGAGCTGATACTCAGTGCAGCTGCTTGTTATTTGATCGACACTTCTTTATAACCAGCTTCCTCCTCTTTACTTCAGGCATTTTCAGAGAAGCCACCACATCCTTCACTGTGGATGCCCACCCTGTTTCCCGGCAAGGAGGTGACCATGTGAAGGTGGAGGTCAGGAACCCATCTGGAGCGCTAACAGACTGCCTGATTACTGACAAGGCCGACGGCACATATGACGTAGAGTACACGCCCTTCGAGAATGGTAACACACCTGCGCCACATCATTATCTCACTTTATATACAGAGCAGATGGAGACTGTAATTTTTACAATATTAGTCAAAAATGAAGCTTTACTCATAAACTATTTTATGGCAACCCACATCTCATTTCTGTGTCGTCATTGTTTCACCATCGCTGCCTCTTATTTTGTATTTCAGGCGTCCACAGCATCCAGGTCCTGTATGACGACACAGCGGTTCCTAAGAGCCCATTCAAGATTTCTGTGTCAGAGGGATGCGACCCAAGCAGGGTGGTGGCGACAGGCCCCGGACTCAAACAGGGCCTGACTGAGAAGACCAACAACTTCAACATTATTACCAGGTAATGGCGGTGAGGAAAAGAGTGTTTCAACTTTAACTTTTAGACGTCTTTTTGTATTTTTGTTGTAAGGAAAATGTATCTGATCCTTGGAGTGTGGATTCTTTACCAGAGGGGCAGGTATCGGTGGTCTCGGCATCACTGTTGAGGGTCCATCAGAGTCAAAGATGTCTTGTAAAGACAACAAAGATGGCAGCTGCAGCGTGGAGTATGTCCCCTTTACCCCCGGCCTCTACGATGTTAACATCACCTACGGAGGAGAGCACATCCCTGGTGAGATTTGTCATCCTCTGGAATTCATTGATGGATTTTTATTTTTTTTATTTATTTATTTTTTTTGGCAATTCAAAGGTTATTTCCTGTAAGTACTGTAATGTCCCTCATGATAGTTTGTTAGCTATGCTTTCATTTAAGTCTATAAACACGATGTAAAGAGTTAATGGGAAAAAGATGTTGACGTTATAGGCCGATAAAAGATTTACCAGGGGTTTCAGTCTCATTATGTAAAGATGCGGTTTAAGTTGCTGGCTGAATTTACAAAACCGCAACTCGGTTTAATAGAGTCTGTTCAGGGAAAAGCTCAGCGTGTTTCCCTGTTCGACACCTTTCAAAGACAGCTGGAAGCTTGTCTGTTTGGACATATGAATCAACTGGTTTTAACAAAAAGCTTCAGGATGCAGAGACCACTGCAATGGATTGGATCATGATATTAGCATGAATTTTTATAAATCTGCTTGTCATCCAATGGGGGAAAGTGCATGTTTATTGAGATCCAGACCAAGAGCAGCATGTTTCGTGGAACCTTTTTTGAGAACGATGCATGTGAAGTCCGCTGCGTCTTGTGCAGGAAAACTAACCCTAACCCTCAGCTTTGGAACATTCCATAAAAAATATACCAGTAAACATCATTAAAGGTCAACATTTGTGTGATACATTGTCTAAAAGTCCATACCAACATTGTTGAACTCTCATTTTTCTTAAAATCCCTCAGACATTTTTTTTCCAGCGTGTGCATGAACAGGTCTTAAATTGCATTCACAATGATATTTTTGGTTCTGTCTGTCAGGAAAAATGTGTACTTGTGGCAGGAAGAATAAAATCAGTGACCTGTACTCTTACTTGTAATGTAAAACTTGCTATAAAGTAGTGAAAAAAACATTCTCCGAAAACCTCACATTGTTGTTCTTAAAACCTGCGGAAACCATGGCACAATTTCTACAGTTTGCTATTGAAATTAAAATTGCCTCCACATAATATTTTCCTGAGTGGGTAGTGAATAACTATTTAAAGAGATCAGGAAGACAATGTTGAAAGCATTATGGTAACTTGTTTTCACGCAGCTTTTTGGATAAAATCAAATATGCTACAAAGATATGGATCTTTTTGTTGAGATCTTGTGGCAAAAGTTAATTGAAAGTGTGATCTATCTGCAAGAGACAGGATAGACCCATGATGACCATTTAAATTGATAGAGAGTGGCTATTCAATGATGTTTATATCATGAAGATTCACTGACCCATTAAAACTACAAAACCTCCTTGTAAGCACTTAAATTAGTTTGTTGTTGTGACTTAAACCAACATTTCCTCTTTCTTATGTGTAGGAAGTCCGTTCAAGGTTCCTGTGACTGACGTCGTAGACTCCAGTAAGGTCAAGGTGTCAGGTCCTGGTGTGGGGTCAGGGGTCAGGGCCAATATCCCACAGTCATTCACAGTCGACTGCAGGAAGGCGGGTGTGGCCCCGCTGGCTGTGGCTGTCAGTGCTCCCAAAGGTGTTGCAGAGCCAGTGGACGTGACGCAGAACGGAGATGGAACTCACACAGTGTCTTACACACCGTCTGTGGAGGGACCGTACTCTGTGGCCATCAAGTATGCCGACAAGGACGTCCCCCACAGGTACAGAGCAGTACTACAGCATAGCACTGAAGTGCTGAAGTAGGGACAAGAAGCCATCGGAGAGAGCGATACATCTAAAGCTATTATTCACAGAGAGACGACAGAGGGTGTGTTAGTATTCTGTTTTGTGTTGTAGGGTGATCTACTTTAGTGGTAAAGTTTATTTAAGCATATGAAAGTATTACACTCACTTGTACTCCAACAAGAGCCTTGTGGTAAGAATAACCTGTAATCTTGACCCACAGTAGTGCTCAATTGGTAAACCAGACTGTTTATTTTGATCGCATGAAATGGAAAATACACTGAGGGCTGTGTTTAAGGTCTCTTTGTACACGCCTGTAGGAAAAATAAAGCAGCGCTTTGTCTCTCCAGTTGCCACAGTCAAGTTAAATAGCCAGTTAAAATGACAAAATTGCAACCAGGAATACACATGCTGCAGGCTGGCCCTGAGATTCTCTAACTAAAGTCTGCACTGTTGACAGTCAGGTGTGTTGGTGGTAACCATGTCTGCGTCTCTTCAGCCCCTTCAAGTTTCGGGTTCTACCCACTCATGATGCCAGTAAAGTGCGAGCCAGTGGCCCCGGGCTGACCACCGGAGTCCCCGCCAGCTTTCCCGTCCAGTTCAACATTGATGCCAAGGACGCTGGCCAGGGCCAACTGAGCGTGCTCATAACTGTCAGTAACACACACACACAGTCAAATGCACATAATCACACAGACACCAAAGTAATCAACGACCTCAAAATACATCCCTCATCTCTTCCACCTCAGGATCAGGATGGTAAACCTAAGAAGCCCAGTATCCATGACAACGGTGATGGTACATACCAGGTATCTTATATCCCAGACCGGGCGGGCCGGTACACTATTGTCATTAAGTATGGGGGCGACGACATCCCTGCTTCGCCTTACAGAGTGCGTGCCACAGCAACAGGAGATGCCAGCAAGTGCACCGTAACGGGTCCGTTGCCACTCAAAAAACTAATTCTAACAATAATTTGACTGTAAAACAAACAGAAAATCAAAAAACATTTTCCCCTGTCAGGTCCAGGCGTGGGCCCCATGGTGTCCATTGGTGAGGAGCTTGGCTTGGTGGTGAATGCAAAGGGAGCTGGCAAAGGGAAGGTGAGCTGCGTGGTGGTTCAGCCTGATGGCAGCGAGGTGGAGGCCGAGGTGCTGGAGAACGAGGACGGCACCTTTGATATTTTCTACACTGCTCTGGAGCCTGGGAACTATGTGATCTACGTCCGGTTCGGAGGAGAAAACATCCCCCGCAGTCCCTTCAAAGTCCTGGTGAGCGAGGAAAGCAGAGCCCCTTCAATACGGTCCACACAGTTTTAGTCTTTAAGCACATTTTTATTTTTTTTGTCATCAATACACACTCGCATCACACCAGTTTTCCATCCATCCCACCATTCTTCATTCAGAGTGTTTTTAGTTTTCTTCTATCATCGTGTCATAAGCAAGATACAGAAAGCTGCATTACAAGTACCTGTTGGTTTCTGTGTTTGCAACAAAATTAGCCATGGAGTCGTGGAATCTGAAGCTTAAACAGAATTCTTCTTTGCTGTATGAGAATTGTTTTATAATGCAATTTAAGTTGTTGTTTTTTTTTAATCTAAAAAAAATATCTGTTAATTTGTCTTTGAATTGAACTGTTAGTTGATTAACTAATCTTTGGTACCTTTAGGTGAAAGAGTTAAAGAAGATGTGTGCAATCAAGGATGTGAAATTAGTCAAAAAGTGTGTGTGAGTGTGTGCCTCTGTGGGTGTGCCCGCACGCGTTTGCATACTTGCTTTAAATAGCAAATGACAATTACAACATTTTGGGCATACCTTCAAAGGGCTGTTAGAGGGTATAGACTTGGTGTGAAGGTCAGAGCCGGGTTCAGTTTCAGTGAAACGGGTGTGGAATACATTCCCTCAATGAATGTCCTCCAAGAGCTGTACAAAAGCAAGAGTGCGTGCGTGTGAGCGTGCCTGCTTGCAGGGTCAGACGTTAACCATTACTGTTATGTCTTCAGGCTACTGATGAGGTACCCATGATGCAAGAGCAGACGTCACTGCAGCAGCAGGCCGCTCCACCGGGAGCTGGCTTCAAGCCCTGGGTACCACACGCGCACACACGCACGCACACACACACACGCACGCACACGCACTCGCGCACACCCACACACACACCTGTGTAAACCTGATTACACCATTAATGTTTACTTGAGGGAAATGACTCTTACAGAGACACACAAACACAACACAAAGCAGTGACCACGCGACATGCAGACAGTGGCAAAACACGCAGGCAAATGCATACACCACACACACACCCAAATCCACACACGACTCCTCTCTATTACAGGTGAATGGCTGCTGGTTAAAACTGACCCCACTCTCTCTCTTTCCATTCAAGTGTACTTGGGTGACCACTTTGCCTCCACCATCTCATTGTTTCTCTCAGCCAGTGGGATCAAAGCGAGCATCTAACAATATAATATAAATAAACTCCAGGTGTTTGAGAGATGTGTAGCAGAAGGCGTTTTTATGATTACAGGATTTCCAGGGGTTTGTTGTGGTGGGCTCTCCCTCATTTATCCATCTCTCTTGGTGCACTCTTCATTGCTATGGCTGTATCACCCAGTCACCTCATCATCCTCCTTGCTGCCCCATTGCATTACCCTTCGCAGGATGCTGCTGTGTGGACACAGCCGCAACACAGCAGCAGCATGTTTCCAATGCAGGTCCACTGGAGAAGCTACTGTTGTTAGATTATGCTAAACTCTGTCCGTCTTCCCCAGGTGACATCCGACAGCTACAAGCCAATCAGCAGTACCGTTAATGGAAGCGGCTTCAGGCCTTTCGACATGGTGATACCCTTCTCCTTCAAGAAGGGAGAAATCACAGGTGAG
This sequence comes from Dactylopterus volitans, assembly GCA_901007715.1. Classification (NCBI taxonomy): domain Eukaryota; kingdom Metazoa; phylum Chordata; class Actinopteri; order Syngnathiformes; family Dactylopteridae; genus Dactylopterus; species Dactylopterus volitans. Next base: position 30,249 of record CAAKHG010017557.1, on the reverse strand, counting down.
AGGCACACTGAGCTTTGGTCCTAGATGCCTCCTGTCGAAAAACCTCCCATCTCGATCTCTTTTTTTTGTTTTCAAAAGAATTGATGCAGCTCAACCAGAGCACCAGGCTTACACACCGTCTTTCATTGCATCTGTCCTCAAAATGAGGAGAAACTTACATAAAATGTTTAGTAACAATAACACAATAACAACAGAAATTAGTCAAATGTAAAGATAGAAAAAGTCAAACCTCTGTTCTCAACGTTTTTTTTTTGTTTTGTTTTTTTCAGGTGAGGTGCTGATGCCCTCAGGTAAATCAGCTCAGCCGCTGATCACAGACAACCTGGATGGGACGGTCACGGTGCAGTACTCTCCCACCGAGGCTGGCCTGCATGAGATGCACATCAAATACAACGGCACACACATCCCAGGTCAGGATGCAGTCTTACGCAAATACACACGCGCACACGTGCGTGCACACATACACAGTCAGATCTTAAGAGTGGGGACATCTGTTGTCCAGAAGGAGAAATCAGCCTGCTATCAGGATGTTAGGACTCTGACGTCAAAGTCACTTGAGATGAAAGACGCAGAGGTGTGTCTGGTCTTCTTTTTTGCCAGAAGGAGAAAATCGTTAATAGGCAGCTTGCAATTACATAACCCCCTGAGAATCTGTGTGTGTGTGTGAGATGGTATCAGTGTCACCATTTCCGCTTCAGTATACAGCTCATGGCCAAATGTATGCAGGCACCTGGACATTCCCACATGTTGGATGCGATTCTGACACCATTAATCTGCTGCTGAAGCCACATCCACTAGAGTTTGAAAGCCGGCTGCAGGGATTATCGGTTACAAGAGCACCGGGGAGGTCAGCCACTGATCGGACAACAGTCACAGTTCATCCCCAGAGTATCGCATCAGGTTGAGGTCAGGGTGCTTTGCAGACCAGTCAAGGTTCATCCACAACAATAATTCAATTGTCTTAAATCCTGCATAATTTAAGATTTCCCCGAATTGAACCTAAGGGGTTGGGCGAAAGAAAAACAGACTGTACCGTATATCCACATACTGTATTTCTAGGTGGACAGTCTTTTAAATGTTGACATTATAGTAAGATTGTCATAAAACTGACAAATCTCAGTCCCACTTCCCAGAGGATGAACCCTTATCATGGCCTTTCCTGTATGGATGAACATTGAACATGAACATCATGAACATTGCAGTCCTGTAAGTGGTTTTTGCAGGCTTTTCCGTTAATCGCCATTTAGTAGGATCCTTCAAGCAGCTGCAGGATGAGACTCTGAAATGCTTTACTTGTCAGTGCGGCAAAAAACGATAAATCAAAAGCTGATATCAACCGTATTTTATGCACCACAGAGTCTCCTCTTCAGTTCTACGTGAACCACGCCAGCAGCCCCAACGTCACGGCTTACGGTCCTGGTCTGAGTTACGGAGTCGCCAACAAGACGGCAGTATTTACTGTTTATACAGAGGACGCCTCTGAAGGTACCAGAGGAGGAGGTGGCAGTGTTTTAGTTGTATTTGCAGAATTTTCAGCATTAGTGTTTGAAGTGTTGATATGATGGCAGTAAACCTTTTACAGGTAAGTGTTTAGCGTTTAGGCTCTATTTTCTGCAGTTGTTAATGAACTGTTGCCAACATACTGTGTCAGGTACATTCACTGTGTCTGCATCTGTGTTCAGGAGGTCTGGACTTGGCCATCGAGGGTCCGTCCAAAGCGGAAATCAGCTGCGTGGACAACAAAGACGGGACGTGCAGCGTCAGCTACCTGCCCACTCTGCCCGGAGACTACAACATCCTGGTCAAGTACAACGACGAACACATTGCCGGGAGCCCCTTCACCGCTAGAATCACCGGTCAGACCTCACTATTTAATATGTCCCTTTTTTCGAAAAAATGACTTTGATTCTCTTTTCTGCCTCTAAAATTGCTTTACTCAAACGTGATATATATTCTGCCAGTGTGACCTGTGAGCAGCCTCACATCGGAGCTTTTGTCCTCTGTCGCCGGCGTTCTGCTTGGTTTTTGCAGCGCATTTCAAAGATTGAAAAGATTAGGATTGAGATTTTTTTTTTTATGCCTCCGCACCGACAACAGAGCAATGAGTTGTCATAGTAACATGTCAGACATATGATGAAACTGTAGGCCTTAGCCTCACATTGTCATTTTGTTGACTTTGATTTGTTTAAAAGGTTATTTATATTTATCATTAAGTGATATAAACACTGCTCGGATAAAACGTCAGAAAACAACACCAAGACTACAACAGCTGACATCACCGTCAGACATAAAAACCAGGGAGGCCCTTCTTTTCCTTACTGTAACGTTCATATAGCTTCAGTGAGGAGTAGAAATACACTTCTTGATGAAATGGAAAACGTCTGCAGTGTTTTAGTAACAGGCTTATGCCTCTTTGGTGGTATGCTACTTTTAATGTTTCTTCAGCTACCTGGAGGTTTACCAAAATGTATTAACATCAGAAATAAAACTAATCAAACTTCAAATATGAATCAAAAGTCTTGGTAAAGATGACTTGCATGCTCATGAGGGTTTCTATGGATGTAGATGATTTGATAAGGACACGTTTTCACCCAGGAAGAAATCTTTTCCATACAATGAATGAATGAATGAATCAATGAATTCCTTTTTTTCTCAGTACATATATTAAAAAAAATATTTCGATGTACCAAATGTTAACATTCAAGTTTCAGTTTATTTATAGTATTTACATCAAAATCAGAACATGTACAAATATTTACAAAGGGGTAAAGGGTGGGTGGAGGCTAATGAGTAAGGAGGTCAAGAATAGTGGGTAAGGGGTCAAGGGTATTGGAAAGATGTTGAAGAGAATAGACAATCAGATCAAGAGTAAGTGTTCTCATGCGTCCTCTGCTTTTCTTCTTTCTCACTTTGAGCATCTGCCTTCAACTGATTGGAATTCAGGGGTGAAAGGTCAATGTCATTTTGACATCACAAAGCAGTATTTGGGCATAAGTCACAAACATTTTAGATCAATACTAGAACATTACAGTATATTATGGGCAACCATGGATGTTAACTACAACTTGACAGGTTCACAGAGACATTAGACCACAGGGTGATAATTCTAGGTATGTCCTACCGTAGCTCAACAGAAATCATCCTTTGAGGCTGCAAGAGGGAAAAAGTTATTAAGACGACGTGAAGAACTGCATTATGCTGACGTCAGTGTCTCGTGTGTGTTTCAGAGGACAAACAGCGCCGCTCGCAGGTCAAACTGGGCTCAGCCGCAGATTTCTCTCTGGACATTAACGAGACCGACCTCAGTCTGCTGACCGCTAGCATCATGGCGCCGTCCGGCCGTGATGAGCCTTGCTTGCTGAAGAGGATGTCCAATAACCACATCGGTAATACACAGACAGACAGACAGACAGACAGACAGACAGACAGACAGACAGACAGACAGACAGACAGACAGACAGACAGACAGACAGACAGACAGACAGACAGACAGACAGACAGACAGACGCTTTCTTACATTACTAATGTCACACTCACTTGTCCTTCCACCTTCCCTGCTCTTTTCTTGCTCTGATGTCTTCCTTCACCTCTTCCCTCCCAACCTTTCTTTTATTTTGTTGTCACTTTTCTAACTTTATATTTGCGCCTTCTCCCCTTCTGCTTCATCTGAATCTCTTTAATTTTTTCTCTGCGCTTCCTTTACCTCCCTCACTTCCTTTTCTCCTCTTCAATACTTATCACCTCTCTTGTACATTTCCACCTCTTCCCCATGTCCTCCTCCTCCTTGCTCAAAATCTCTACCTCTCCTCACCCTTCCCTCCATCCTCCTCCTCCTCCTCCCAGGCATCTCCTTCATCCCCAGGGAAGTGGGGGAACACCGGGTGAGCATCCTAAAGAACGGCCAACATGTTGCCAACAGTCCCATCACCATCATGGTTGTCCAGTCCGAGATTGGCGACGCCAGCCGGGTCAAAGCTCACGGCGACGGCCTTGTACAAGGAACCACGTTCCAGGATGCCAGCTTTGTGGTCGACACACGGGAGGCGGGTCAGTACAGTTGGCTCTGGATTATACAGCTTTAGTCTCACAGGGTAGTTCCTGTCATCTGTCTGTATTAGAGATGTGCGAACTGCGGTTTTAACCACGGATGCCGCGGATATCCGCAGATCGGGTGGATTTGGGTCATTCAAATTCAGTTATCAATGAATAGCGGATCAGGTCAGGGTTTGGGCAGCAATCAAATGTTATTGTTTTTGAAAAAAAATAATTAGACGAGAAACTGTAAAATTCAGGTTTCATGTTGTCAGCCTGTGTTGTTGCGGCTGTTATAAGCCTACCTGTTGCCATTTTCGTAGAGCAGAAAATTAGTTTAAATAAATATTTATTTAAAACTAGCATACTTCTATATTATAAATTCATCATTCTTATTTCCCACTGAGAAATGGCCTAATGTGTTCTCAGTGCGCAAAAGTGGCGCCACGCGTACAAATGCATTATGAAACTTGATATTCCTTGATGACAAGATCAGCTAGGACCTACTGTTAATTCATTTTCCGTGTTCTTCTATACGTCTCAATGTTTAATAGATAATAAGAGAAGAAAAGATGGACAAAAGTAATCAATGCATTTCTGTGATTCAACAACTAAAACCTAAGGTTGGGGAATACCAGAAATAATAATAACTTTTTGACATGCGGATTCATGGTCAGGTCCATAAATGTGATCATATAGTTAATTTGAGTAGATGGTGGATGGATGATTAATGTGTGCGTGCAGATTCAGGTGATGCCAGGAGCCCATTTGCGCATCACTTGCCTGTATAGTTCAAACACATACTGAGGCTTCATATATTGTATTGCGTGCAGGTTTTGGCGGTCTGGCTCTGTCCATTGAGGGTCCTAGTAAGGTGGACATCCAGACAGAAGACATGGACGACGGAACATGTGGAGTCACCTACTGTCCCACTGAACCAGGAAACTACTTCGTCTCAATACGCTTCTCCGAGGAACACATCCCAGGTAATGACCGAACTCTTTCCAGCAGCACCTCCTTGTGGTTGTATTGAGGTAGTGCTTTGAGCCAGGCGCAGACATTGGCACGCTAACATGCCTGCGGTGACAGTGCTAAGATGCTGATGCTAATGAGGACTGCTCACATTTGTTTAGCCTGTTAGCATGCTAGCATTTGCTTTATGTTAACATAAATGTTTTCATTTCCCCCCGCATTAGGTGTGGAAAAAATACAAGGAATGACAAAATAAAAGTCCAAGATCCCTGTTTTGCTTAGTGGTTCTTTTAATTTATTTAATTAATTTAATTTTAAATGTGTGGGTCACCAGGAAGTCCATTCACAGTGCGGGTGACAGGGGAGGGCCGTATCCGGGAGAGCATCTCTCGACGACAGAAAGCGGCGTCTGTTGCCAGTGTAGGCAGCGTGTGTGACCTCAGCCTGAAGATACCAGGTACTCACTCACTCACTCACTCACTCACTCACTCACTCACTCACTCACTCACTCACTCACTCACTCACTCACTCACTCACTCACTCACTCACTCACTCTCACACAGACAAACACACACACACAGACAAATGCAAGCTTTCTTGCATTACAAATGTCAGGGTTCTTCCGATTGGCTGTGAGTATCCACACTTTGGGATGAGATGGCTGCAGTGGCTTCTGTCCTGCAATCATCTCAGAGAAAATTCCTGTAGTTCCTGTCTCTGCTGCTGCTTTGTATTGGTCGTAGCGTATATGTCAGATCTGTCTTCTCTGTTTTCTTATTGTCTTCTTTTCCCATTTTTCTTTCCCTCTCCTTCCATCCTTCCATTGTCCCATTGTTCCTCCTCCTTCTCCTGATGTTCAACTCAACTTTCCTGTTCTGTTTTTCACTCATTTTCCCACTTTTTTCCTCAGTTTCCCCTAATTTTTTTTCCTGGTGAGTTCTTTCCCTGTCTAAACCCATTCCTCTACTTCTCATTCTCCTTTTTCCTCCTTGTCATCCTCCTCCTTCCTCCAGTGAGCTGGTTCCTCCTGGTCTTATCTCAGCAGTTCGCCTCTTACATCTCTTCCTGCTTTTCTTGCCTCCTCTGGTGGTCTGGAAGACCCATTGATCGAAGGGCTCGTTCTTCTGCTGCTGCCCAGGATAAGAACCTCTCTCCTGGGCCCCTGCGTTATCTCTGGCCTCTCTGTATGGTGCCAGGTTCAAGGGTGTGTCGCTGAGGTTTGTACACACACATTTCTGTGTGTGTACAATGCAATAGTTATTTCACATACATCAGGCAACACACATAGTTGACAATTACAGACGAAAAGCTCTTTATGTAAAGTGTGTTATTAAAGTGTTTCAGAACCGTTATTGTCCTCATGAAGCCCATTCCTCGTTGCTGTCTCTTCACAACACCCCTATGTCTTTATTAAAGCTCCATTTGCGTGTTTAAATTAAACAAAGAGTGACAGACTGATCTTAAAATGCATGGCTGAAGTGAATAAATACTGTCCCTTCTCGCAGCGATTGACATGCGGGACGTCACTTCCGAAGTCACTTCGCCCTCTGGAGCCTGTCAGCCTGCGGAACTGGTCGCCGTGGGTAACGACACCTACTGTGTGCGCTTCGTGCCCACAGAGATGGGCATACACAGCGTGAGTGTGAGGTACAGGGGCGTGCACGTCCCAGGAAGCCCCTTCCAGTTCACCGTAGGCCCACTTGGCGAGGGAGGGGCTGCTAAAGTGAGAGCTGGAGGCCCGGGCCTGGAGGGAGCACAGGCAGGAGAACCAGGTACACAAACACAGTCACCATCCTAACTTTAGACTTTACATTTACTATGTACAAACACTCATATTGCAAAGCAGAGCTTCATGCGTGACCAAAAAGGACAAATTATTCTTTTGTTCAATTATCTTTCTGATAAATGCAGTGAAACGAATAAAACCATCTAATAATCATCGCATCTAATAACAGTTATTGTCAGTCTTGCAGATTGCAAGATATGTTCTAGGAATTTATGGTGATTGTTTTTTTTTTTTTGAGCTCCTAGATATGGCTGTAACCTTTTTGGTTAAGAGAATTCTTAAACAAACAACTTACAATAAACTTTGAAATGTACTGGCACTCTCCAGCTGAGTTCAGCATCTGGACTAGAGAGGCGGGGGCCGGCGGTCTGTCCATTGCTGTGGAAGGACCCAGCCGGGCAGAGATCTCCTTCGACGACCGCAAAGATGGATCCTGCGGTGTCGCTTACATCGCTCAGGAGCCGGGTAGAAAAAAAACCACACACACACACACACACACACACACACACACACACACACACACACACACACCCGACCTGCTCCAACCAGAGCCACAGC
>CAAKHG010017557.1:0-13491 GCA_901007715.1 Dactylopterus volitans | reverse complement strand
CTTGTGTGTGTGTGTGTGTGTGTGTGTGTGTGTGTGTGTGTGTGTGTGTGTGTGTGTGTGTGTGTGTGTGTGACACGTTCTACAGCAGGAATGGTGGGTCAAACACATCACAGGGCATCAAAACAGACAAACACCCGACTTTTCATCTGAGGAGGCACAAGTAGCAGGTGATTGGACATGAAATCTTTCATTTGTGCTTTATTCATTCATCTAGTAACATATACTGAAGCTAACATGCAGAAATGTTTGCAGAGATACACTCTATTTATTTTGGGCGGGTTTATGGATCAGGTTTATAGCACACTGTTGTTGTAAGGACATTTGAAAATGTTCATTGATGCACAATATATGTGGAAAATAAGTGTACCCTCATATTTGATATTGTGTTTTACCGCACTGTCAATCACTACTTGTTGATAAAACAGCCTCAACATCCACCTATAGCGTATTAGGAATCATTGTGCAACTTTTTACCATGTTTATAAATGCTAAATAAGGAAACTTCAAATGAAATGTTACCAACCAAATAGGAATCGTATTTGCTCAAAACACTGCCTTTAGGGAGGGTTGAAATGAACTTTTAAAAATTTATGTTTTTTTTTTTTTTTTGTAAAATCCACTTAAGTGGTGAAGAGAAGACAGCCTTTAATTCATTCTTTCTCGTGATTATAGAAAGCACATATCCTTTAATTTGCCTTAGATGTCCCAAACGGCCTGTGGCTGATTTGACACCAGTGGGGTGGGCCGGGCCGAGGCTCTAGCTGGTTGGGAATATGAGAAAGCCGGTGAATGTGTGGCTGGTGCTGCTTTGGCTCGTCACCGCGTTGTACTTGGTTGCCTGCAGTGATACCGTGTCTCCAGCCTCAAGCGCGAGGATGGCCGAACCGGAGGTGACCAGGAATCCTTCGGCTAAGTCACACATCATCAGTTGTTGGTCACTTCCCTTCATCAGCGCCAGACACACCTGGATTATTATGAAAACACAGCCAGCAGTACGGACATTTAAGGTTCAGTGTTGCACCTTGAATGCAGTAGAGATTTTACAACACGTGTGCTGCGTATAACTGTTCTAAGTGATTTTAAGCAAAAAACCCACATGGCATCCGGCCATAATGCCCATCCAGTGTTTTTGAATATATATGTATATATTTACAAACTCTACACAACCTTTGGGAGCTTGTCATAAACAGGCAAACATTCCATTGAGTAACAATCAGTCAAACCCGTTTTCATGTGGATGCAGACAAACTCACTCTGCTCTTGGCTGACATGTGGTAACTGAAGAAGTAGATTCCTTTGACGACACATGTGAAGGTTCCGTTTGTCAGGTCGCCACCTTGAAACTTTGGGGCCAGATCTGGCAAAATCTTTCTGTGGGACATATGCGCATTTGTTAGTTTGCAGGCTAGTCCCGCCTATGTGTGGAAGGCTTATAGCATCGACCTGGCGGGTTTATTTGTCAGACACTGACTTGTTGAAGTCGATGGTGGTGTCCAAGTCTGGCAAGTTCGTTAACTGCCGCTTGTAGGAGAAGTAGGATCTCGCCTGAGCGACAGTGCTAGAGGACCTTCCTTTCTCTCCTGGACGACCCGGCTGGCCCACAGGTCCCGGCAGACCCGCGTCCCCTTTAAGCCCAGGACGTCCTGCGATGCCTGGTACACCTAAGAACCCCTTCGGGCCCCGAAAAAGCTGACCTGACTCACCTGCCCATACAGAGAAACAATTAATACGTGTCACAAGCTGGCAAGTGTAATCCGCATCCAACACAGCTGCATTTGAACTACAATAAAACAGGACAGACACGCGTACATTTTTAATAAACGTTTGTTCCGCATAAAACTCTGCTGCTGCGGCGGCTCCCCTCAAGGCGACAAAAGAAAACACAACCAAACACATAAAACCGCCTCATTTGCTTGTATACTGTCCATTTACAGCTATGCAACTCTTCAGTGTTCAGAGCCACATGGAAATTAACAATGAACAGTGTGCGCCACACTACATTATTAAATGGAAGAAGGGGCAGTAGTTCATGAGAAACAAGTGAACTATTTATAAATATTTTTATTTTACAGTTTTAAGAAATACCTACCTTTGTTGTGAGGCTCAATCAACAGGGTAAAACAGACTGAGCTAAAATGACATGGAACAAGGATGTTGAAATGCGTCTAATGCATACATGAGCATACCGGGGTCTCCTGTCTCGCCCTTTGGACCATCCCTGCCATTGCGTCCATGTGAGCCTGGAATACCAGGAACCCCGTGCACTCCTCCACAGGAATGCTGTGTGAGGGCCAGGTTGACATAACCAAAGAGCAGCAACACTGCAGTGCTGCAGCTCAGCCACTGGGGCGCCTAAAACCACGGACAGCATGAAGACAAAACCAAAGGACGTTGTGGGTCTGTGGACACATACAAACTTTGCCTATATTAAAGAGATTCAAGCAAATGAAGATTCATGCAAGACAAATTTTATCAAGACAAGTGTAGCAAAATTCTTAGAGCTTTCAAAATAAAGTTGTTGTTTTTTTTCACGAGTAACTTGTGTCAATTATCTCTCGTCGCATCATTTGGAAACAGTGTTTTCTAAGAAACTGGTCCGAAACCTCAAAACTTAAAGCAAGTCTTCATCCTAAATGTAAGAATTTTTTTTTGTAATTTCCCCAAAAAAGAAATTCCCCACAATGTGAGAGTGTAAACAGATTTAGATCCCAGTCACACCTCCTAACAAAAACAAGGTCACATAACTGCAGCTGGCCTTTTCATCTTGAGTTTATATTCTCATCTTTTCTTAAAAGCGATTAAAAATGATTATGTAGTCAAACACAACCAAACCAAAACCAAATCTAAACCATGTAATGTTTCCCAAAAAATAGATATTTTATATCTAAGATTTTTTAGACTTCAAGTTTTTGCCGACTGTCTCTCCAGGACAGCACCTCTAGTTCTTCGGCAGGAGAAAGACAACTAATACTTTCCTATATTTAATAAGATTATGCATCACATATCTGTCCATAATGTGCATTTTGCCCTCTGCATACTTTATGTCTATTTGAAGATAATGAAGAAAAGTCTCACCATTTGCGGGTGATGCAGCAACTTTTCCTGGTGGAGTGACGGACTGAAAAGACGTGCTGCCTCAGTGACGACAGCAGCAGCAGCAGCAGCAGCAGCTCAGTCAGAGAAAGTAGAAGTGAAACTGTCCAACTGAGCCTGGCTGCTAAAATTTCATTGAACAAAAGGGTCCAAGAAAAAAAAAAAACAGTTTACTGTTGCAAAGGCCTGACCCTGCCTCAGTTTGTAGCTTCCCAACCACCTACTTTCCTAACCACCTAGCTTCCTAACCACCTAACCACAAATTGAGAAAACGCGACTAGAATAAAAACACAAACGCAAGGTAATCTGGTTTTGTTAAGCAGTTTGTTTAGGTTTTACTCTTCCATTCGTATCATTTGTTTACTCAGAGGGGGGGAATGTAACATCCACAGAGCAAACATTTCTAAGGCAATATCATTTTAATATGAATGCATTTTTAATGCCGTACACGGAGCATCAACTCCGTAGAGGAGTCCTGTTTTCCAAATTCTACTTATGTTGAAGCACAGACTCAGGAAAATGTTCTGAAGAAATATGCAGAAAAAAAAAACTGTCGATAATAAAACATTTTTAGATTTCTTAATTGTGCCGCATGTAATTAGGAATTTACGGTTGCTGGTGGTTGAAGTGGATTTTTTTATCAATTGGTTTCCAACCTGAATATATTTATGACCAAATCATCAATCATTCATTTAGCCTCTGGTACTATTGGAATGAAACGCTTGAAGGAGTTCTTGAAATAATCATACTAATCATAAATGTTCAGTATATAGTGACATAAAATTTTTTATGTGTATCCAGTACTTTGGATTATACTTTAATCTTATTTGAGTAAATGTAAATTGCATTTTCTTCATCTTCCCCTCTTAAGTGTTCTGTAACATATTAATACTTAAAGTTTTCAAGGTCAATATGACCTTATGGCGCAGCACAATTCAGTCCCTGTATTTCCTGTCGATACAGTACATCCTTATTTAATCATTAAGATTATGTCACCAGTGAGAGGAAGTGAAACGTTAACTGATGAAAAACTCCAGAATTTTCCCTCCAAATTAACGTTTTTTTTTCTGATTGTTCCTCCTTGTTGTCGCTGGAATCCAGGCGGTGGTTTGCAGAGGTGCCCCACCACGCCCAGGATCTCAGTATCTGTTCCACATTCTGTTTAATTTCTTCAACAAATCTGTCAACAAAAGGCTGAGTTGTATTTTTCGTAATGATGACATCCTCTGAAATTCGCTGTCTGGTCAAATTTCAGTTTTTCTCAGATCCTCTTTTATCATATTTCTGTACTTGTTTTTACAGTATGGCGCCGCACCAGCGATATTTGTGGCCGTGTTTTCGGGTTAGGAGCCACCCGTCTTTCCTTCTTCCTGCAAAGATGATGTCTCAGCAATGCCTGTGGGAAAGTCTTAAGATTTGGCACACACGTCAACTCATGCCTAAGTATAAAACTGTTTATATTTTGGTGGTCAGAGGTCAAAAGCCAAGGTCTACAAATATGGACAGACGTTCATTATTGAGAAAACATCTCTTTGCAGCTGTGAGCCGGGGTCAAACCCTTGACCCTAATATGGCAGACAGACAGATAGACACCACTGTAGTAGATACCAGTCAAGCTTAGTTACTGTCTGCTCTGTGCTGACTAATCTATTCTGTGCCCCACAATACAAACCAACTGTATGAGAGAATCCTCAGAACTGACACCAGCGTTGCTAGATGAACTGCTGTTCTGTTGGTGTCACGTCTCCCGATATATCAGAACGCTTATTACTCCAACATAAGTCATCTGAGTCTTCAGCGTGTCTCTGTGTCTGCTTCCTCACCCTCCAATCGCCACTCTGATTTCCACAACAGTTATGACAACATTTTAAGACAAAAGTTTAATAGGCTGAAATGATGAGGTGATGACATTTTTCTGCTCTTAATTCATTTAATAAAATTCGTTCAAAGTCTTCACTACGTACAGCATATCACTGATTGCAGAGATGTCACGGGACACAGAAGTCACGGTTCGGTTAAGTGCCTTGTTTTTGAGATCCCGGTTCAGTACAAACAAAGAAAAAATAAGCAAATAACTTTTTTTTTTCTTCTTTATTTTGCACAGTTGTACAGGTCAGATGAGTTGATTGTTGTAGCCTGTGGTAGCTTAATAGGCAGTGAACAAAACATGCTCTCACATAAGTCACATTTTAAAAGGCAATAGGTCACAGACAGCTACAAAAGCATCTCTCGTATTAAGTGTAAAATAGGTAGATGGATGGAAAAGTGCAAAAGTATGAAATTATGTGATTAAAGCAATGATAGTGCAACATAAATAGAAACAAACATTGTGGATTAGTATGGTTTCATTTTGTTCCACTTAACTCGCAGTGGGTTATACAGTATTTAAACATTCAAAGCTACCAGACGCAGGAACCACCAACGCAAAGGAGGGGACATGGTAACGAGGCGCCAGCGCTCTAATAAAAACTTGAGGCATGGCCCTCACTACTGCAGGTGAGAGCATCGCTGCGTAAATGGAAATGCAAACGACCTCGGCAATGTCTCCGAACCTGTCTGCAGCAACTGCTCATTTTCATGGACTGATACCAATGGTTGATGAGAAGGAGTTTGTGGAAGTGGAGGAAAAGGGTTTATCACCCGGATAATCATGAAATGTGTTTCGTTACGAACTGCAGGAAGACTGAAGCTGCTGATTCTGAGCAGCTAATTCAAATGACTCAAACATCTGCTGCTGTCACAGAGACGGACAAAACAACAGACGCATGCTGAGGCTGAGCACCCACATTTAAAAAAAAATAAAATAAAATACTTGTATACTTTGTATTTCCACATGAATACCTAAAACATTTTTTATTAATTTTCTGTCATGCTGCTTAAATCTCATTTCTCATGGCTATGAACGTTGTGTGTTCAGTTGAAATATGCTTTCTTTCTAAAATAAAAAAAAACAAACATACTGTTGCATTTAGTGTTCTGATCGAATGAAAATGTGGCACAAATTGAGAAAACGCGACTAGAATAAAAAACACAAACGCAAGGTAAACTGGTTTTGTTAAGCAGTTTATTTAGGTTTTGCACTTCCATTCGTATCATTTGTTTACTGAGAGGGGGGAAATGTAACATCCACAGAGCAAACGTTTCGAAGGCAATATCATTTTAATATGAATGCATTTTTAATGAGAAAATTCCAAAACCCGTGAGTGAGTGGACACAGATGCCCTTTAATCATCATATTATGCTGTTGCTTTAAACTCTGGTACCAGGTTCTGGCAAGATAATCTTACAATCATGGTGTTCATTAGTCCTTTTAAGTATCACGTGATTGTTTGGTTTGATTTTAAGAAAAAAAAAAAAGATTCTAAGGGGCTCATAGCAAATACTTTCTTGTTTTTGCTGGATCACACTGATCTGCTTTTCATGAACGCAGCCGATCTTGTCGAGATGTTCAGCAACTGCTTGGATGTGGTCTGTATGATTGCATGTGCGCGGCCATCGATGTATGAGTGCAGACACCTTAAAACAGGCTGATGTCCTGTTATCAGTAATCCACGTGATACTGCTGTGTAAATGCTGCCCTCCTGTCCAAGTATCTGACAAGGTAAATTCAGGGTAATTAGATGCAATGTGAAAAGGAAGGAAAGGAAGAGATTAATTGTAGTTTCAGTAAAGGAGATTCCTGCTCTGGTGGCTCAGTGAGAACCCAGCAAGAAGCCAGAGAAGACGCTGTAACCAGCCGGTCTTCCTCTCATCGATCTGTGCTCTTTCGTCTCCAGCCAAACCTCCTGGTTCTCTGACAAGTAAACCGCCAGGCCGCCGGAAGTCACCTGGAATCAATGAGGATTAAAATCCATTCACATCGTGCATCTTTTTCCAGTGACGAGAATTATTGCAATTGATTGCAGTCACTCATATAAGGGTACCAGGTTCTGGTCAAATCAAAGTTTTTCTTTATGCTGGTTCATCCGTTTTTTTAATATCATTTTGCTTCTTGTATTATTTGGGCACACAGTAACGCAGTGACGTTTAGTGCACGTTGCATTCTTACGTGTCTTTTTGCAATGCGATAATCGCAGAACTGCGTCACAATGGTGTTGTCCATCTTGAGCAGCACACACAGGCGGTTATCTATGGAAGCGTGGTACACAAAGTAGTACGTTCCTGCAACCCGACACCTGCAACAGACAAAATGCAGATTTCCTCTCTCTTGACAGCCTGGTCGCACTGGAAAGTTGTTGCATCAAAGTGGGAATTCATGATTTACAGTTTTGCTAACTTCATTGAAAGGCAATGTCGCTCTGCTGGTCCAGCACTCCGTTCCAGGTTAAAATGTTTGTGAATTTCCATGGACATTCATGACGCCCAAGAATGAGTCATAATGACTTTGGGGATCTTCACTCTCTCCTACTAGTGCCACCAAAAAGGCAACATTGAAACTTGTCCTGTGAAATAACACAATATGTACTTGTTGTATTGCTGCAATGTTTTAGAGTTTTATAGCTCTTAGCTCTTAGGGACAGTTGTGGATATTATCACTAAGATCATGTGATTGGGCCAACACGATGTTTTGTCTTAAATCACTTCTAAAAATGCATTTCTCTAAACTCAATTTAAAAAAAAAATGGTTTAGTAAGGTACTTTTTAATTGGTTTGAAAAGCATAAAGGTAAAGAATAAAGGTCTTACCATAGCAATCATTATTGTTTGACTGGATGTAAGTTATTAGTTTTCGTACAAACATTCTTGATCCTCAGATGATTAGTTATTCTAACTTTGTTGCCATTAGTTTCTTTTATTACCAAATACCTAAAAACAAAATGCATTCCAATCAGAATCAGCTGTACTTCTAGAAGTGTTTAGTGCCAGTGAGCAGATGTCAGCATGCTAATGTGCTAAACTGGGACAGCATGTTGCCTTGCCAATGTTTGCATCAACGTCAAAGCAACACTGTGTGTTCAGTCTCTGTGCCCCGAAGTGACGGACACTGATCAGTTTGTGGTTTGAAAATCCCCCATAACTTTTTTTAAGGCATGACTAGAAAACAGGAGGTTTCCTCACCTGAAGCGTCCCGTCTCGGTGTTGTAGTCGTTGTTGATGTTGGTGATGACCTTGGTGAACCGGATCAGACTGGACTTGTGTGGGTTATCATCGGTTCCTCTGGCGACACTGAAGGCCACTTGCTGCTGGACTCCGCCAACACTGCAGCCATACAAGCAGCACAATCAGGGGCCCAGGGCCTGATTAACCTGCTTGTGGGCTCCCAGGCGTAAATTGAGCTAGGGGCCGCCTATGAGGCCTCGGTGCCCAACAGTTTAGTTTTATCATCTGTCCAGTTGGTTATTTGGCAAGAATTTCATACCCTGTGTAGATGTTTGTGTCTTTGTCATCAAAGAGGTCTGTGTCATTTCATTTGTTTTTTTATGCTTTGCAGTCGCCAGGAGCTGTGATTATTCATTCCAAGAGTTTGAGTAATTGAAAAAAAAAAAAAAAAATCATAACAACTGCGCTGTGCTCTGACTCCCAACCTGTATTCTCCTGGTTCGCCTGGAAGTCCTGGATCCCCTACCATCCCTGGTGGTCCTGGTTCCCCAATCTGACCTCGTTTGCCACTGTATCCGACTGGCCCCGGCTGCCCCTTCTCTCCCTTTAGAGGGCCTTGGCTATCTCTCCACACGGTTGCTGTAGACAGACACAAGCCCCAGTCTACAATCAGCCACACTGACCTGCTGTGTAGGAACGGTTCAGGATTCTGGGGAAACAAGGTTATTTACTTTCTTTCTGTGAGTTAGAGGAAAGGATCAACGTGGAGCTAGAGAATGTGGTTAGCCTAACTTAGGATGTAGACAGATGTATGGGAAGTATGGGAAACACCTAGCTTAATTTGATCTAAAGTTAAGAAATTCACTTCTTAAGATCACAAATTGTATCTTCTTTGTTTGATCATTCACCAGTTGGAATTGTCTTAACACACTGTCCAGCATGCTCTTCATCACAGTGATAACTTTGCAAGTGACGGCTCCTCAACACCAACATGTAATGTAGCCTTTGGACACTCGGGATGTGGAATGTGGCAGTTCAATAATGTTTCAAATCTTGAAAGAATAAGGTGATGGCAAGCTTGGAGCTGTGAGACCTGCATGTGTGAAGCAATACTTTGATATCAGGTGTTCATGTTAAGGTAGATGTATCTGCCATTGGATGGAGGAGGGACTACTGTTGGCTTTTTAAAGGATCTAATACCATCACCACTGCACCTTTGTGGACTCTCCATGAACTGTAAACTGGATGATAGAAGATGCTATTATGGGAGTGCAGTATGAGTTGTAACGAATAAGGTGATCCACCATTCTTAATATATGTTGCACTGTGCAAGGTTGCTTGTTGTGATTGGGTAAACATCTGAAGAGAGAACACCTATACTAACTTTCTATAAATTTTTGTCTGTTTTAAACCATAAAAACAAAGGGCTTGTGCGTGCGTGCGTGCGTGTGTGCGTGCGTGTGTGTGTGTTGAATGACCTGGCAGGCCTTTTTCTCCTTTAACTCCGTCATATCCGTCTTTGCCAGGCATCCCAGGAATACCTGAGAGTGGACAGAAAAATAAACAGATGAACACACAAAAGCAGCCACCCACCTGTATACAGGTGACAGATTACAGATTACATTACATAATGTAGCATGTAATGTAATATGAGAAACCAAAAAGAATAAAGACAGAAATCAAGAAAGCAAGAGAAGCACTCCGACTGATGCTCAGTTTTTGGCCTCAGAAAGAACCTGCTGGCCGGCTGCACCTGTAGCTGTCCAGAATGAAAAGGCCGTCAGGTGTGAAAGGGAGGAAATGAAGCAGGCATAGAAAAGGTCAAATTTTTTTTACATAAAAGCAATTTCGTGTGTAAACACTGCAGTACTTAGCTAGCTATGTGGCAATGATGCCACTCTGACTGCAAGACTAAGATGAAAGAGCAATAGCAAGCTTGCTACTGAGGTAATTGCTCCTCTTAGAAAGTGTGTATTAACCTTAATGCAAGTTGTTACTTAATTATTATTTAGTTATGTTGTTATTTTCTTATTTCAAACCTCTAATTATCCTGTTGATAATAACTGTAACAGAATTGTTCTGTTTTTCTTTTCTCATGTGGATTACCATTTAATTTACATTTGTATATTTATCACATAAATATTAAGTAATAAAAAGGTTTTTTTTCCCACTGTGTTTCATCACCCAAAACTTTTCACCACTCTATCTCATTGGGTTGTTTTGAGAAATTCATTCATTCATTCATCGTCTCCCGCTTATTCCGGTTACCGGGTCGCGGTCGCGCTGGAGCCGATCCCCGCTGACGAGGGGTGAACGGCGGGGTACAGCCTGGACGAGACGCCAGCTCATCGCAGGGCCACATGAAGGACAGACAACCACTCACACTCGCACACACACCTGCGGGCAATTTAGAGTAGCCAGTTAACCTCAGCATGCTTCTGGAGGTGGGAGGAAGCCGGAGTACCCGGAGAGAACCCACGCAGACACGGGGAGAGCATGCGAACTCCACACAGAAAGATCCCAGGCCGGGAATCGAACCTGCGACCTTCTTGCTAACCACCGCACCACCGTGTCGCCCGTTTTGAGAAATTACAAGGAAATTACATTTTTCATTCAGAGAACATTACTGACTAGTGTCACCACCAGCCTCATTTAGCAGCTGGAAGCAGACGGGTTACAAAATAATAGAATTGTTTTCTTCATGTTCTCATGAATGAAAAGACCAAAACTGACAATATAAGCAGGCATTTGATTACTATAAGTGAATTATTTCAATAACATGTGTAAAGGCTGTTTGGTAAGTGGTTGATCACTGACATTAATCATTATAAGAGATTTCCACTGCATGTTTTATGTGTGCTTCACAACGCCGGGTTGTATGGAAAAATGCTTGTTGTTGTCCCTTTATGCTGCTTCTCACATAAGTGAATATATATATGTATATATATAAGTAGATAGATAAAAAAAAATATTAAGTCATACATTTAATCAAAGTTAGCTAACTAAATAAACATTTGTACTCTGCAGGCTGGTGTTGTTGGCTGCAGACACTTGTGTACTGCATGTCAGGCAACAGCAGGGTGAACACGCTGTGCTGTGTCACAACTTAGTAATAATTCAGTTATTGCTCAGCTGAGTTAGCTCTTACACATAGCTGGTGCAACAAGCACTAAATCCTAAACTCATCTAGGGCACCAATATGCCACGCATGCATCCACACACACATACACATATATATGTAGATGGCGTGTTGACTGTGGAGGGGTGTGTGTACTGCGCCGCCATCTTGGTACAGGGGTAGCAGAGGCGGTAGTGCATGTACGTCTGAGGAGGTAAAAGCTACTCCGCAATCTCAAAATAGAATTATTCACGGAATTTTCGACCAATTTTGATTTGCTAAAAACGTCACACATTTAGCTACGACACAGGATGCTTGGATATTTAAAAAATGCCGTTTTACTACCATTTAACAGCATTGAACAGATAACAATGATTAATTATAGATATTATATATGTGTATATATTATGTTATTAACCTTAATGATAATAATAACAATAATAATAATAATAATAATGACATGCAATATGTATCCCTCAAAGAAATTCTTTAAATAAATACCTGAACACAGCTGAATGTTTTCTGGGTTCTATCTTGTCAATACCTGTCTCTGCCTGCCTGTCTGTCTGTCCCCTACATCTGAATATATGTACATCTGAATACTCGTGTGAATATATGTTCAAAATTGAGCGATATGGATCACTTTAATAGTGCTAACATGACCTTCCTCCTTAGATGTAATGCACTGTAGCAGCGAGCGGCTCTGTAACAAGATGGCCAAGATGGCAGTCAATGTGGCATCTATGTATATACGTCTATGCACATACATACCTGGAATCCCAGGCATCCCTGTTGCCTGGCAGGTGTCCTGGGCGACCAACAGGGGAACAGCCAATGAGAGCAGGGCTCCGATCAGGACGAAACAATGATGGCGCATGATGGAAGACCTGAAAGATGAAAGAAGAATAGAACAGATGGATGGAAACAAGTAGAAATGAGAGTGAAGACATTGAGGAAAGAGGTCATCAGGTGAGAGGAGACAAGGAGGAAGGGAAGCAGAGGAGGATACAAGGAGAGATGAAGAGAGCAAAAGCTGAAAAAGTGGCTGCTTTAAACCCCAGCAACATCACCTGCTCACATAATTGACCTCAAATCTTGTTTAGTAAAAAAACAAAACAAAAACAAAACAAAAACAAAACGCAATCACTGTTGTACAGAAAAGAAACAAGTCACTATATTAAAAAGATTCTGAAATAGCAATCAACTTCGAATTTAGCAATTTCCAGATGTTAAAGATAAATGTGTTGAGAACTCACTTGAGAGAACCGACGGAGAAATAGGATTCAACGCTGCGATTCGGAAGTGCAGTGAAGCACTGAGTCGCGCTGCAGCTGGAAGAGGAAGCAACAACAAAACCACGACTCAGCAGCTTTCACTGTTTTGCAGCTTCTACTGAGTGATGTTCTGCATTTTTCAGCTCAGGGAGTAACTGATGGAGTGAGAAGCGTTTCCACACTAACAGCACGATTGTCATCTACTACAGGGAATCCAATCCACTAGCTAACGCAGTGTTTCCCAGTCCTGGTCTCTCGAGCCCCCCCAGGTACGACCTCTCGCCCCATTCTCAACACATTCATTTCAATCACCACCATTCAAATGATGAGCTGATCATTTGAAAACCTAAAACGAATGTAAAAAAAAACAAAAGCCCACTTGGATGTCGACATGTCCACATTCTTTTGGCCACATACTGTATATTTATTAATGCAGTGTACTTAAAAATTAGTTAAGTGTGTGTTTGAATATATCTGGACACACATCCATATCTTTATCTCTAAAGCCATCTCCCCAGTATCACCACCTCCACTGTAAATACTTTGTTTTTTATTCTGTTTTTGTTTGTTTGTTTGTTTGTTTGTTTGTTTGTTTGTTTGTTTGTTTGTTTGTTTGTTTGTTTGTGTAAACTGGTGGGAAAGGAAAGAGGGTAATTCTTGCTACTTCACTTTTGTCAGCACCTCACCTTACAACAGGAACACCTGCAATCATGTTAATACATTTGTATAAGGCCTTTCGTACATGTCCTTTCCTTTTGGTTATTTAGAAAAGAATAACTTGAAAAGAGAAAACAAAAATGATTTGATGATGCCAAGGATTTGATGATGCCAAGAGCTTTGAGTCCTCTTGCTTTTACACTCCCACCCTGATTCATGACAGAGCGTGGCTCACAAGGACACACGCACACACACGCACACGCGCTGAGGAAATGCCAAATAGGCAAAGAAAACAGAGTTCCTGACAAGT
>CAAKHG010017556.1:0-18263 GCA_901007715.1 Dactylopterus volitans | reverse complement strand
TGACCAGCAGGACAACACACACGCACGCACGCACACACACACATACACACACACACAGATGGCAGGCCTGCATGTCTGATGATGCTGAATTTAAGATGACTTTTAAATGAGACCGGGAGGCAAATCACTCTGCTGATCACAGGGAACACACATGTAAAAGCCACCCGAGGGTTAAGTCGCATTCAAAGCGTCTCCATGCATGCGCACATCAGTTATAATTAACTCAACATATATCCTATAAGTCAGTGGCGAGGCAGCTGCAGGCGAGCACGCCCATGGCTGTGGAACGCTCGATGGATGCCACGCCTTGCTTGCTTGTGTCAGCTCAGCACGCCTGGCCTCCGAGCTGCGGCACCAGACCCAAATATCACGGCTGGAGAGGCGCTGTCAGCCGGCTGCTGCTCCCCCGGCGAACCTGCGCACCCAGGCCGGCCGGCCGGCCGGCCGGGCGGGCGTGTGCGCGCCGCGGGCCCTGCGGCGCTTCGCACCGCGCACACGCACAATAGATAACGGTGCTCACCGGCACGAACCCGCCGCGTGAGCAGACGCAGCACCGACGTGCACGTAACCCGCGTCAATGAGCGAAAGCCTTTATTTTTTTCTTCTTCCTATGAAGCCAGTCGCCCCCCCCCACACACACACACTCCCCCAATCTCCGTATTCTACAGACACATGCAGCCACTAATGGGATTAATTGGCTTTTATTCCAACAGATGCTGATTAAATAATCCCCTCTCCGCTTGCCAGCCTGTGAGACAGCGACGCCGCTTTCTTCTTCTCTCTCTCTCTTTTTCAAACTACCCATGTTTATATATAGATGCATATACATGTATGTATAAAGAGCAAATGGCGAGGAAGAGATCCGGAGGAAAACAGTGAATGTGCCGAGAGAGATGCGTTCAGGGTGAGAGGGGATCGGGCTACTTACCGTGCGGATCCAGGGAGCTTTGAGGGAGAAACCGCAGTCCGCAGCGGGGACACGGAGGAGGGTGTCCGGCGAGGAGCCCCGCGAGGTACCGCTCAACGCTTCGACTGGATCTCTGCCGGTTTAGTCCCGGTTTCTCTTCCCCTGATATTCCCGATTTCCCCCTGCTGCCACACTGAATCTCCACACAGCGAACACTGCCGTCAAGACGGAGGCAAGCCAACCGGACGACTACCGGATGAGAGCTTCAAAATAAAATCCCGCTAAACTTGCGAAATGCAATAGAAAACCGAATTGAATATAAATATAAAAGGAACAAGATCTTTACTGACACAAATAAACTAAAAGTCGTCCTGCAAAAAAATACATTTTCATTTATTTTATTTTGAGCGCAATAGAATGCTACTCATAGTTAGTAATAGCTTAAAGTTAGAGCTTTATTCGAACAGGTTCAAAGAAAAACAACAAATGAATGAATGAATTAATAATGAAGAATACTTATCTAGTCTTACCCTTTTATTGTTTTGATTCTAAAGTTTTCCAATCAAGCCATGTAGAAGACAAACTGAGAAGAAAAGAAAGGCTATCAGCCGAATAAGGCACATTGCTCATCGGATATAAATTCATGTGTCCATATCCATCTTGTATCCATTCAAAAATGTTGTTTGTAAAAATGTGTTTGATATACTTGCTGATCTGCATATTTTCATTTCTTCTTTGTATGTATTTTCCCCATGCTTCCACACATTAGGTAAACTAAGTTTATTTATTGTTGTCATTTGCAAATAAAATGATTTTTAAGTGCTGAGGCCTGAGGCACCCCACACTTCACCCTCATTAGTTGTGTCAAAAGCGTTTATTTAAATCTAAAAATACTCCAAGAATACTCAGTGGCCTCATAAATGAACTTGGTGATCATAGTTTACTGCAACCTGAGGAAATAATCACTTGCGTTATGAGATAATACTACCATGTGGAAATCTAGGATAATTGATCCAGTTAAGCCAAATGATTTTAGGTTTGTTGATCTTTTATTGTGAAGCTGAAATTACCTCACTTCCGCTGTCCTGACACCGCCTTGATGTACCCTCAGCCCTACACCGGATCCCAAAAAACTCAACGGGAGCGCGTATCCATGCCCTGCGCGCTCCCGACGCCTTGTTTCCTGTCCTGCCCAACCCAGACATCAGCCTCAACCAATCAGTCCTGATGAGGTCATTCTATTCTATTCTATTTTGCTGAGTCCATAAAATAAATACAGCAATAATATTAGAGCAAACAAATTACATTATGAGAATAAAAGACTACCATAAATAAACGGTTACATTGCAAAAAGAGAAGTAGAGGTACAAATATTTTATCCTACTGTATTCACTGTAGTGTGTTCTATTCTAACGTTAACCTTTAACCATTTCAACATTCAACCACTTACACACAGGGACGCGCGGTTTGTTCCCAATAAGAGTGGCAGGTCCTGTCAATGTGACCGTGTATACAGATTTACATCACCACAACATGAATGTGTTACTCATATTACACACGCACGCACACACGCACGCGCGCGCGCACACACACACACACACACACACGCACGCACGCACGCACAGTTTTTTTAAGTGCTTTTCATAACAAAGGTCGCCCTCTGCTGGCCTGAGGTTGCCCTTGCAGACGCAGCACTGCTGTCTTGTGCGTGTTTGAAGGCAGTAATGCATGTGGCACGATCATAAATAACACACTTGCAATAGACGAGAGTCTGGTCCAACTCATGCTTTGACATTTAGAAAGCCAAGATCAGCAGATTATTACAGAGACTCAAAGGCAGACTGTCTTTGGAAGAGGGGCATCCCCTCTCTGTGTAAAAGATCATAAATGTAAAAAAGGATGGCTGTACATGGTGCATAAGACACTTTGACATCGTTCAGGGTTTGCAGAAACATACAACACCAGCATTTTTCCTTAGTGACTGAGGTTTTCTTTTCAAGGCGATGCACTCATCACACTCTCCTGTGATGTTTATCATTCACACCACTTCCATGTTTTGAACAGAAGAGTTAGAAATGAGACAATTATATAACTGTAAGGCCGGCACAAATAAACTGCCTTTTTCTCCATAAAGGATGGATCCAGTCCATATCAGTATAAAAGTAAGTATTCAAGCATTTTGAATCTCTTGTTTGTTTTGTCATTTTTGCAAACACAAATTGAACAGCTGAAATCTGGAAATATGACAACTAAAAACAAATTAGACATGACAGGAATCACAAGGTGTTCAACATACTTAGCCAAATTTATTGTAAGTGGTGGCAAATGGTAGAGTTATAACTCAATCTGTATTTTGTAAAACTGAAAACAGCTTACAGTTTCACCTCCAGAACACACGGACACACACACGCACACGCACATGCACGCACACACCAGCAAGCACAGTTGTATCTGGTGCAATGAAATCATTGTGTGACGTTTTACCTTCAAATGAACTGGTTCAGATCTTGTGATGAAACTTTTGGCTTGTTTGCAGACTGTGTGTTAGTCATACTTAAACTGATAAAAAGACATTAAAAAAATCAATCAATTTAAGAGTAAATCCAGAAAAAAATATGTCATGACACTGCCAACAAAGAGTAAATAAAAGGGATTCTTTTATATACATTGGCTTAACGACTTTAGGAAATAGTTGTATTAGGTTAAGTGGCCCTTGGCTCTCACAGAAAGTAGGAATAAACTTACAGCAACAAAAATGATATGGTCAAATTATGTTTAACTCACTGTGTGGATGTTTGAGTGTATTTCTATGTGTAATTTCCAACGTTTTCCACATGGAAAACCCTACCCGTGCTTCACTGATACCTGAAAATAATTTTGATAATTAATGCTGGGAGACAGTGTGTGTGTGTGTGTGTTTGTTTGTTTGTGTTAGTCTGTGTGTAGAGCGTGTGTATGTATACTCATGACTGCAGAGGTCTGTGGAATGTAGACTGACAGACAAGAGGCAAGAAGTGTTGAGCCCTGCCAGATTAGGAAGCCACAATACTCTACAGCACATCTGCTTCAAAACTTCACCACGCTGGGTCGGTGTTTCTGGACTGTGCATACACCGGCTGACCACTAGGCGGCAGTGCAAACACGGTTTTAAACTAGAGTGCTGGACGTGCTTATTGAGGCTGTTTTGTATGTGCATAAATGAAGCTTGCCCTCCACTGGGATTACCAGAACCTTTAAAAAGCAACTTCTCATCAGTTGTAAAATCTGTTTATACTGGAATGGAAGGGAAAACAGTTCAGCAGCAACTGACACTCAGCTCTGAGGACGCTGATTATTTGCCAGTCTTTTCGTTGCAGTCACTGTCCTGCTGTATAACGGATCATCATTCACCCAGAATGCAGAAATCTGGCTGTATAGAGTTTGTTCTCAGGTCAGTTTGACGTCACAGTAGCAGCAGTAAAGCCGGGGCTGATATATTATCTATTGTACAGCAAAGATTGTCACATTTCCAAAGTGAAAGGTGAAATTCATTATCGAAACCTTACAGAATGGTGCCAGAGGCCAAATGAATAATGTTGAATGTTTCATCATTATTCAAAATGGGATTCTGAGATGATTAGTGCACAATAATATCAGATTCATCTAAGATAAAAAGCAGGTAACTGCAAGTCATAAAAGTCCTTACAGCCTAGAAATGTATCTTGAAACTGATCAGTTTCATCTGGCCTCACTGATGAATAAACAAAAGTTTGCAAAGAGGAAGCATAAGGTGAATAGTATCAGTCCAAGTACATAGTCAGAAGAACTTTGGATCAGTCTGGTAAAAAGGACTCACACTAGCCTAAATTATTATTCATTAAAAGTGAACTCTGTTAGCATTCACAGTGTTCTAATCGTATTTTTTTTGTCCTTGTTTTCTGTCTTTGTTAGATGTGGGGAACGTGTTTTCTCTTTTGATGATTCATCATTCGGTGTGATTGCTTAAAATGTTGCAATCAGTTTGTATGTGCTTAACACATTCGGTCAAATAAAAATATTGCTTTTGCCAAAGCATACAAAAACAGCTTGGTCTGGCCATCAACATAAAGAAGACCCAAATCCGCCTTTAGCCACCACCCACCACAAATACTTCTGTCCAACCCCCAAAACATGCCCATCGATGCCAACAAACTGGAAAATGTGGAACACTTTACATACCATGGCAGCCTTGTGCCATCTAATGCTAACATTGATGAAGAAATACACTGCCACCTCAGCTGTGCCAGTGGAGGCTGCTCGGGGCTAAGGAAAAGGGTCTTTGAGAATCACGACCTCCAGGCAGGCCAGAACAAAAATTCTGGTCTACAAAGCTGTACTGCTGCCCACTCTTCTGTATGGATCAGAAACCTGGACCACATACAGCAGGCACTTAAAGGCACTAGAGGCACATCAGCAGAGATGTCTCTAGAAAATCCTCAGGATCAACTCGAAGGAGAGGTGTCCAAACATGAGCATCCCGGAGGAGGCTGACATCCCCACAATCGCTGCCACCATCGCTCAACTTCGGCTCAGATGGACTGGCCATGTAATCCGTATGCCTGACTCCCGCCTCCCCAAAAAAAAGTCCTATACTCACAGCTTGTAATAGGAAAACGTGCCTCAGCAGGTCAAAAGAAAAAAGGTATAAGGACAAAATCAAAGCAAACATCAAAAAGTTACACATACACCTGAAGACTTGGGTAGCTGCTTTGAACAACAGGGCCACCTGGAGAACCCTTGCCCAGGAGGGTGCTGCACTGTACAATGGGGACCTCTGCTGTACTGCTTGAAGGTAAACGCAGACTCTGAAAGGAGAGAGCCTCCACCAAAACGAGCCAACCCAAAGCCATCACCACTGACCCTTGTCCGCACTGCACCAAAATATGCGGCTCCAAGATTGGCTTAGTCAGCCACTTGAGGACCCACACGGACCAAGAAGGAGGACAGACATACGGCCATGAGGGACCACTGCTGATTTACAACACATGCATAGGTCATATCATTAAAGTTTCAACCAGCAGATCAAAGGTAACGTTCTATTCAAGCAGTGTTTGATTGATCAATTACGAATGAATTTTGCAAACAGAAAAATGTTGATTCGTAAATATGTTTTCCTGTTACCAATGAATGGTTCTGTCACGCGAGATTAAAAAAAACAAACAATGCAAGCTGTGTGTTTCTGTGTGTGTGTGTGTGTGTGTGTGTGCGTGTATGCGTGCGCGTGTGCGTGCGTGTGTGTGAGTGTGTGTGTGTTCCAACAGTACTTGAAGGCAGCAGTTGGAAACAGCTGGTCATGTGGTGCTGTTTGGACTGCAAACACTTTATCACTATAGCACACAATTTCATTCTCCCAAAAACAAAAGAATCCGGTGGCGCTGGGAGCGACGTGCAGACGTGGATGCTCAACCTGCTGATGTGGAGAGAGCAAAACCAAACAGATGAGCTGGAGGTTTGTCCTCAGTGTTCGTCATGATGCTAACCTGTTGCCATTTAACATAACGGATTGTGAAATGTTTCATAAGGTGCTTTCTCTTCACGTTTCACAGCTTTTGCAGTCTATACTGTACACTCTTTATTTATTTAAATCAAACAGAACACTTATTTTCATACAGTTTTGTCCAACCCTATGTAGGCAACAAATGTTCGATACGGAAAAAACCCCATCATGTATTTATGCTGCACTAATCATCATTTTGATATCGTTGATACACTTGTGCTCAAAGCATGTGTGCAACAATGCTACAATGCAAATGCAACAACAAAATAACTGATGTACTGAACTGCCCCTTTTCACCTCTGTGCCAGTGACATCCATGAATGACCTGAGACATTACGTTTCTAGCACGTCTGCACATCCGTCAATCCCATTCGTATGCAGTCAATATTCCCAGGGATGCCTCAGGGGGAAGTCTTTGAATCTGTAACATATGTGGCTTAAAGGTGGACTTGGGTATATTTTGGTGGACAGAGGTCAAATGTGTGTGACCTCAAGTCAGTCCTGTTTCATGAATGCCATGCCAGTGGACAAATGTGGCACAAATGTGAACTCAGGTTCAACATTGAACTGATCACACAGTAAAATATAAACTACTAAACAATTATGAAGTTGTGTGCTTGCAGGGCTGAAATTAAAGCATGTTAAAACAATGAAATATGGATGGAGAAACCGTTCAGTTCTACAAATGTCTGGTATTTTATCCATTTATTGCACAAGACAAACGTATCACAGTGGCTCACTTGCAACGGGAACATTAGCATGCATAGCTGCGGTCGTTTTAAAATTTTGACCACAAAGATTAAACCTTGCAAGCACGTTAAGAAAAAGGACACTAAAAGGGGACTAAAGATAGAGGCTCTTGTATGCTAAAAGTGATCTGACTTCTTTAAGATGAATCCCCATCATGTGAAGTCCTACGTGCATGTAGTGTTTCTAATACACTCTCTGCTGCAGGGTAAGCCAATGTAATAGGATTTCTTCTTGTGGCAGGTCAGCTGTCATCACTCCACCATTCATTGGAACCACACTACGCACCTGCTGAGTGCCACCTCTCCAGGATATTATTGTCTTCTCCTTTTCCATTTTTCCTCTCTCTTCCTCCTGTTCAGTCATCAGTCATTTCTTGCCAAAAAAACTCACATATCCTACTTTTACATTTCATTTCATTTTTAATCTGTCCAGCTGCTCTGGCCTGCAAGTGTCGAAATGTGACAAACTCTTTTTTTAAAATCCTTGTATCACCTAATGCCATGTGGCTAATAAATGTACTGAATGTAAAATCATAAAATATTTAGCACATGCACAAGCAGTTATCTTTAGAAGACTGAATCGCTTTGTTATTTTCCCAGTTTGACAGTTGTCATAACCCAGCTCACCGGCTATGACAAAACACGGGAAAAGACTCAGTGCTCAAATTAATATAACTTAATTTATTGTAAATTAAAGTAGCACTCTGAACCTAAAGAACATGCGGTGGGTTAATTGGTGACATCAGTAGTGCCAGTGCGGGTGTAGGTGGAATGTAAGATGAAACGTCGGGATGCAAAAATGCACAAACAAGCAACAAAAGGTGTTGGAGGTGCCGGCAGAGGGTGAGAGAGCGAGCCACCGGAAGCTCGAAAGCTTCGTAGCATACGAAACACCAAGCCCAGGTGCTGCAGTCGCCTCAAGAAGAGAGAACAGACATCTACAAGCTACAGATTGTGATCATTAAGAGTATTACGCAGGGGCCGTCACAGTAAAGGATGTAACTTGGTTTCATGTGTGCAGCCTCACTGCTCCGATATGTGAGCCGTAAGTGTTTCTTATAGTTCTGCTTAGCTAATCAAATTCCAATGATCCACCTCCTCGCCCTTCACCCCCTCGCCCAGTTGTAACAGTTGTAACCTCTCTTGAACATTGCAGATTCAAACATGCCACTTTGTAATATTTGGTATGAAATCGGGGTGTTTAAACTTCACCTTATATGCTCGGGGCACCTCCACTCTTTTTGGCGGGGGTCAAGCAGACTCACTATATGTAAGCGGGACTCCGCATGCTTCATGCAGGGCTGTGGATAAGTATTTAAAGGGCCCTAGATTGCATTTACATTTTTTCACTTTTGGTTCATTCATTTTCCTGAACCTTGCGGACATAGCGGCGGTTTTTTTTTACAAGTGCAGCTTTAAGATCTGCAAAAGTTAGGGGCCGCTCAGGGGGCAAGGCTCTACTGTAGGGATTCACCTGCCCATATCCCCTCGCCATCAACCTTTGTTTTTAGCGTCAACCTAACAGTTTTCAACGTTCAACAATCCCATTCAGCTCTCAGCATTCACATGCATTTTCTGCCGGAAGTGCATTTTTTTTAGTTGGGGTTGGGTTTGGAAAAAGGGTTTGGAAAAAAGGCTCTATAGTGATGGCTGCAAAATTATGAAATTAGTCCCAGATAGCAACAATATCACAGTTGCAGCTTGCCCTGTCCCATTTAACTTGGCTTTCAGCTCCAATTATGATTCTTATTTTGTAAAGTCTGTGACAGGATGAGTGGGATAATGTGGTCAACGTTATATTTTTTCTGAACATCCCCCTGCGATCAGTATCGTTGCAAGCGTGTCAGCACGCTGGTGCTGGGAAGTATCAGTGTTCAGCTCACATCCGAGCTGTCCACAAGCACAATACAGCCTCACAGAGCGGAAACCATGGCTGCAGATGCTTAGTCTTTCTTTGTGGAGCAAAGAGCACAGTTCATATCCTTGTTTAATTATAATATAGAACAAAAAGGAGGGAGAGGAGACAGTAAAGTTTTGATTTTTTTTTTTTTTTTTTGGCAAGTAATCTCCACAAATTCAGACTCAGATGATTCAAATTTGTTAAGGTTATCGATTCTGCATCAACTTGAATTCGAAACCATTCCCATCAGAGGGCAAGAGGAAATATTGGTTTCAAACAAGCAGACTAGGCTTTAGATTTATGGTTCATTAATATATGAATTACACTGAGATTAGCGCTGAGCTGAGTATTTTCCACACAGGTGCATATATAACTAGCTCGAGATAAAAAAACTTTTGTGCTGCACAATCAGCCATACTGAAACAATGATACAAATGAAAATTGACCACATTTTTCCAGCTGACTCTAATGCTTACAGTCAGTGCCGCACGAACAGGGCTTAAACCCCACATAGTTCTTCCAGGCAAAACATAGATGTGACATCAGTACAGCAGCAAATGTGATAATGTCAGCACTTTCATTCTGCCATCTATCTGAAAACACAGAGTTAGCTATTTTCCACTGTTCCACACCTTTTAATGGTTAAGTGGTTTGTGTCTAAAAGAAATGCACGCAAGGTGAAACTCGAATGATTTTAGTTTTCTCAAGAAGACGCGTCATGAAATAACAGATAGTGTTAAATGCCAAACTCAGTGGTGATGTATATCTGCAGATGTGCGGGAGCAATTTGCAATAATTGCATGTTACTCATTAAATACATGAGAAATTACATTCTAACATTTTGGATTTGGCGATCTCTTCAATTGTCTGTATTATCAGAATCCACTGTATTTCTATCAATATTGAAAGAGAATCATATTAATGTGCAGTGAAATGGACATCATTTTCTTCCAATAAAAAAGCTTTTCTTTACAGTTTAGTGCTGCTAGCTGTGTTTCTTCTCTGCATTGTTGAGATATTGTGATGTCAACAAAGATCAATGGACAAATGATTTTCATTACAATTTTGTTGACTGAGTTCTTGGTGTTATTTTTTTTTTTATTATTTTGGAAAACAATGAATATGCTAAATTTTGACAATATCACTTGAATGAAAATTTTCTCTGCTTTCTTGCTGAACTGCAACTGTCTCTGTTACCGGCACCACAACATTGTCATTTCCTGTACTGAAACACATTTTCCATGACAGATGAGGAACATGTAGGACTATAAAGTGGAGTTGCACTCATTTTGCTGTGTTTTAAACAAATTTCTTCAGTCAGAGGTGGTTGATTCGCCACATCTTTGTGAGTGTCTCTGGCTTTGTACTGTAGAGATACTGTGTGATGTTCCTGACCTACTGTATGATGGTATGGACTGTGCTGACAGTCCTTAGCCTTTGCCTGCCTTTAAGGAGTGGTGAGTACACAGATTTTTATCATGTGACGATACTAATGATCAAACATACAGTATGAGTTGGTGAAAAAAGTGACAATTGTCTTATATTAAAGCACTGGTGTCTTTATGGAGTACTTGGACTAGAAATTAGACAAATACTGTAGATTTTGACATTTTCAAGTGCATTTTTGATCCTCAGCCAAATAACTAATTGCAGATAATGTGACCATAACGCCGAATAATAATATTGCCATAGGATTTATTTGCAAAACTAATCTCAGGCAATGCCCATTTATTTATAACACAACAGATCAGAGATGGACTTCAAAATGACTTTTGTAAACTGCTGTTTTCAAAGTCAAAGTGAACTGGAATAATTGACAAGTCTGTGGATGAATGTTATCCGTGGGTGTCGAACATTTTTCTTCACCAAAATATGTAATATTTCAATTTTAGATTTCCTGTTGGGGTTCTCTTTATTGATGATTCTGTGGTGAGTGTGGTAAAACTACTGATGTGGCACTGGGAGCCTCTGCACTTCACTGGCTTTGTTAACCAGCTCAACAGCTGCTGAATCAGTATGCACACTGCAAAAACCTAAACAATTCTCAAAGATGCAGCCCCCTAACGCAACTTTCAGTGGCATTCAGGGACCTGATGTCAGAGAGCCTTTTCATATTTCAAGAAATCTCAATTTTTCTACATTTGTCGTTGGCAGATTTTTTCACTTATTACGACCAAACACTTGAGGCTGACTTGACTTTTTGGATGTTTTTCTGACTTTTTGCAGCGCGCCGTCAGCCTCCACCATCAGTGTGTGAATGAGACAATAGTTATGGAATGGAAAACTCTGCTAACTTTGAGGAGGCGCAATCTAAATGTAGCCCTTTTACTATTAACCATGGCTGTTGTGCTATGTACTCCTAAGCTGGTATTCAGTTATTACTTGATTTTGTTGAGAGTCAGAAGCTTATGTGGACGCTGCAGATTTCCTGTGAAAATGGGACGCAAGCGGAGCTGCTGTGTGCAGTCTAACCACAATGCTTCATCTTTTTATTTCTCCACATTTTAAACACAGCGGAAGGGATGTGTGGGAGTGAGACTTTCGGGTTTTCTGCACTAACTGTTCTTAATGATGTAACAAGTCACGTTTTGAATAATCTGTAACATGATGACTTTTTACATCAGAAATGTAAAACATGTGCAACATGTAAAAAAAATACAAACACAATGCAGTGTATATATATATATATATATATATATATATATATATATATATATATATATATATATATATATATATATATAGTGTTCTCCCTGTCATGGCCACCCTGTATCTTGAGAGATGGCTGTGATAAGGCAGTTGCTCACTGTCTGTTGTACCTAGCTGGTTCTAATACGAGTTGCCCTTCCATCTATCCTGAAATAAACAGGGCTTGCGTATGCTTTGTTCCTTGGATTCAGCTACACATCACAAAAAAGCACCATCCCAAGTTCCATCTCTCAACAATCTCCTCTTGACTTTGACTTTTTTCAGCGCTGGTGGTGATCCAGCCATACAGAGCGGTGAGCCTCAATGGCACGGCAAAGGTCAAGTGCTTCATTCAGCCTGAACCCTCCCTCCACCGCCAGATGCCCACCCTCCACAGCCGCACCCTGCCATTTTCCGACAACGACCATGAGGAGCTCCATGTGAGTCTGCTGAAAGGCCTCCACGGCAGCCAGGAACTCTGCTCCTACACCATCAGCCTCACGAAACAGAGAGACACCGGTGTGAAGGGAGAGGGACAGGTAAGGCTTCACCATATCCATAATAGTTTTATGACAAGTTATTCCTTAAAATAGGATATAAATGAGTGCTAAGGAGACGGCTTTTACTGCCAACCCCCAGTCCTGATCATTTCTCACGGGTAAGCCATCAGTGATCATTTAGTCCTGAAGGTGGTGCTACTGTTCATGTTAACCTTTCAGTCAAATAAGTTTCATTTATATAGGTA
The DNA here is from genome assembly GCA_901007715.1 of Dactylopterus volitans. Classification (NCBI taxonomy): domain Eukaryota; kingdom Metazoa; phylum Chordata; class Actinopteri; order Syngnathiformes; family Dactylopteridae; genus Dactylopterus; species Dactylopterus volitans. The sequence goes on along the minus strand of CAAKHG010017556.1, from coordinate 5,759 downwards.
CACAAATGTGTCTACTGGGGGATAGAAGGCTTTGTGATCTGTGTAACATCATCGATCCCTCATAACTGTAATTCACTTTGGAGTAGGGCATCATTAAAATCAAAGTAATTAAACCACTGGGGACAGGGTCGAGCATGATGAAAACACTCAGGCGCTGAAGTGATCAATTAAAAACAGTCTGATAATACATTATAGAAACACATGCATCACCAAAACTCTCCTGCCTGTCTCGAACCTAAGACACCAGAAATGCTACTGTTCTTTTTCTGCAATTGATTTTTGGTCTTGTTTGGAAATGAATAATTTATTAGCCATTTTGCAATTTCCAAACCATTCCTGGGAATATTGTACACTTGTATGTCACTAACTCAAATCAACACAGTCTGATAACTGCTGTCATGTGTGTCTTAGGTCCAATGCTATGCTCAGGTTAGAAATGGCGCTGTGGAGGTGACTGTGTCTGGACTGAAGGGTTCGGACACTGACGTATATCGGTGCCAGGTAGAGGTCTTTTACCCGCCACCATACCGGAAGATCACTGGCAATGGCACACTCATCCACGTTTTAGGTAAAACGCTCACTGATGACATTCACACATGCACATGCACACGTTCAACTCATAGTGAACCCATCCATTCCTCTATTTGCCCGCAGACAGCATCGGCTGCCCTGCACAGGAGGCTCAGAGGCAGATCGCACACTTGGGGGATGAAGAAGAAGATGATAAGATGGTCGCACCAGTCAGTGTGCCTGTGGTTGTACTGATGATACTGGTCACCTTTGTCATCCTTATCATCATCCTCCTCCAGGTCACAGCCTTTTTTTTTCTCTACTTTTACTCATGGTATAAATTGTATTGAAATTTTTAGAATTAATAACATTTTGTGATGTTAGAATCATGTTTGCTTGTTTGTTTTTGATCCACTGGTTAATGAAGAAGTTTATATGGCCAAATATTGCCTGATAATTAATATTTTAAAATTAGAGGAGTGGCATATTCCACAATGCACTATAAAACACGAGTATGGGAAATTAGATTTCAAAAAGTGGAGATATCAAAACTGGGTCACCTCACAAGCAAAGTGAGCAGCTTCTCCTGACTCCCAGAGCTCCACACAACAAAAGCCCCATGTTCACCATGGGGCAGCTTTTCGTAATACGATTACTTTAATCTTTGCTTTGCTTTGCTTCAGCTGTATAACATTTTATAAAACATTGCTATTATTGACCGTACTGTCTATTAACAGCTGTGTATTTTCCATTTGCAGACTGCCCAGTGTCAACGAGGGAGGAAGATGATTGACGTTCTTATCTGACCTGGGCTGTTGATGACAGCGAAATGACGTTTGATGTCGATGCATATTTCAATTAATGTTTACATTTTTGTGAACATAAATGATATTTAAAGAAAATAAGATGGTTTTTGTTATTAAGAACAGAGTCATTCAATTATTTGTCTTACGTTTTATTGCCAATGCAATGTTCTACAAATATTCATGTTGGATGCCACTTTAAAATAAACATTTTGTATTATTTCTAAGGTGTGTCTTTAATTTTCTTGTAATTAGATTTCATAAACACATAATTACCTCAGCTTGCAGGATTAGATATTAGTAATAGAGCTCCAAACTACAGATTGGTGACATATTAACAGCATGTTAGTAATGAAATGAGTAAATTGAGATCTGGTGGCCTGCATCTCAATTAAACTCATCCACTTGGGAGTTTCCTTTTACTTTTTGTCTGGGTTTGCTGGAAGTGATTTCTTTTGCTCTTTTGGCAAAGTGTTGTAATCCCCAGCGCACCACTTCCCCTTCTTGTAGATTAGACAAAGATAACACATGTTTTCATGCAGTAGCTGTGTCAGAGAGTATGTAAGCCAAAAAATGTGGGTCCTCCCAACAACAATTATACTTCAGTAGATGCCTTTTACTGTATTGTGGTAAAATGGCTACTGCATGCCTGGTAAGGTTTCCCAAAAATTAACACAGCGGCAATAGTCTGGTTAGTTGTTTAGCACTCCGTGCAATCCTTCCTTTGCCCCACTTTGTTACTCTACAGCATCATGCAGGAGAACGCCACTATGTGCCAAACACAAACACTAGACGACGCAATAATACTGTGCTGCAGTCTTAAGACTCTCAACTGTGTGGTTACAATGTATTTAATAACGAAACATAATCAAGTACCAAAAGAATCTGTTTTAATAATGTACAAGTAAAGAGAGAGAAAGAGAATATCTTTCATAATGTTGTCTTGCTTATGACCATGAATTGTGAATTGACTTTCCCTGAGCTGATCAGAGGTAGTTTATTCAAGTGGGATCACTAAGAACGACGTGTGGGATAGAATAGACAATCTCTGCTTTTGCTGGATTTTCATCTTGCTTTTAGTTCATCAACATTTTATTGATATTATGAGGAAAAGGGTCAGAATTCACAAACAATCTTTTATTGAGCTGGAGACATTGTTTCATCAGGCTCTGCGGGTGTTACAGCTCTGTTACCTATTTGAGAGGCAAGCATGAGTCTCTCATAATTCTCTCATAATTCTCATAACTTACTGTATATCTTATTTGATAAAAGATGATATGACTGATGGGATTTTTCATTCTGCAAAAAGACAAAATCTTACCAAGTGTAATAACTTCTGGTCCAAGTACTTCAACAAGACAAAAGTACTGTTATATAAGACAAAGTTAACAGAAACATTTCAGTGACGTACCTGTTTTTAAAAATCCCAAAAAACTGCATCTATTTCAAGACGCCTTTGTCAATTTCCGCTCGTCCCATTTTCAGGTTGCAGATTTGCAGACCAAGCAAAAAGACCTTTTTCTTTATCATGAGCAAAACACACCTCATACAGAAATATACAGTACTGAGACACTTGTGGTGGTAATGTCTCAGTCCTGTCTGCACAAAACAAACAAACAGGAAAAAAAAACAACAACTACATCACAGGCACTTTACAAGACACATGAACAGTTTGGCATGCTGGTGGTGCTAGAGGAAAAGTTATAGGATCACCACTGTCTGCAGAAAAATCTAATGGCAAACAGTGATTCTGTACTGAACCACATCATCTCTCAGTGTCATGATTCTAAACTAAACCAAACTGATAGTTAACTTGCACGGTAGCTGATAAAGCTGAGCACTCACTTGCGCAGCACACTCACACTCACACGCACGCACACACATACACACACACAGAATAACAGGATGTGGAATAGCAGTGTTGACAGGTTGGTCAAAACAAAGGGTTTCTCTCTTTCAGCTTAATGCTGATGAAGTTACTTGTTGAGGTCTGGGTTTCTCGAAGCAGTTCACTGTTTTTGGAGAGGAAATTTTGCTGGTGGCTCCTTGAAGTACCATGAAGTGTGGAATGAGACCATTTTGGTACTATAGGGAGTCCACATCAAAAATGGTCTATGAAATCGCATTACCTGTACCTTTAAAATCCGTTTTCATGCTGGAGAGTATGGCTGAATACAATACCTGTCAAAACCTTAAAAGTTGATGCAAACAGTTGTATGTGAGCCAAAAACTATGACGTTCCCTCAAGGAGCTTATGTTTTTTGGTGTCGGCAGGATTATACTCAAGGTATAAGGTTATACTCCAGGTGTTGGAACTTGGAGAATTGATCTTTACCAGAATTTAGGTTTGATCCAATACCAAATAATGTTAGGCAAATATCACTGATATAGAGACTGATGCTGATACTTTTCCATCATTAAAACACAGAAAGCAAAATGAAAGTATTTATTTCATTATTTCTAAAGTGACAGTGTATATGAAAAAAAAAGTTTTCTATGATATTTTTTATTTATTTATTTAAGTACAAACATTTCTCCAACATTTTTGGAAAACAATAAATGCTTTCTTATTTTTCCTTTTTTTTTTTTTTAAAAAAAAAGATGAAGAATAAAAATGCAAAAAATGAAGCAAAAACGCATAGTGTCCTCAAACATTCTTCTTTTCTTTGGTTAGAGCAGTGGTTCTTAAGCTTGAATTGAAAAATCTAACATTCAGATTATCCAAAAATATAGTTAATGAAAAAATACTCGGAAGACTAATGTCAGCGGTACTTGGTGTTTACTACCAATTTTTGATCCTAAATGGTGACCAACAATTAGTCCTGTCACCATACATTTGTTGACTCGAAGCTTCCATAAAATTTCCAAATGAACTAGCGTTGTAACAATACTGCAAACTTCCAAGACGGAACCCTTTACATCCTGATAATAGAAATGGCCCTTAGGAGAACTCCAAAATAAAGTATCAGTCGTATTGATATTTTGGGACTGATCCACCCTCTCCGTAAAGCAGAGGGGAACCTTCAGGGCCTTCCAAGAGAAGAGAAGGCCTTAAAAAATGTGGACCAAAAATTATGAGTATATATATATATATATATAAACTACTATCTCTTTTAATTTAATACAAAACATTTAATACATCATCTATGTTCTAAAGTTAAGTTTACTGTCAAGTTCACAACAGCAATGAAAGGGTTACTGTCCTGGAACATGTTATCCAATCAGGATCGTCCGTCTCTATCAAAGCCCGGTTAGCTGGCTCATTAATTGGTTGGGACTTCATGAACCCTTCATGTGTGTGCGCGCAAGGCCAAGCTACGCATAAAGCTATGCGTGTTGGTTTGGAGAGTAATGGGAAAACTGATCAATCACGGTTTGATTTTTACGTGGGCGGGACAAAAACAAAAGCTCGTAGGCCTTCGTGAAGTCGGGCAGAGTGGCGAGAGACACTTAAATGGCAGAAGAAGACGCGAGCGAAGTTGTGGCTAGCTTGCTAGTGTGACCGGATCCCCGGTAACTCCCCCCTCCCAGCTGGAGCGCTGATTGATGGGCGGCGCTGTGCCACTCTGCGCTACTATATATAGGGCGATCACACCTGGCGCAGCTGCCTCTGCTCTCTCCTTCCGGACCTGCTGCTCTGTGTCGGTTGTGACCAGGTGTGGCGGCGCTGGCGTGGTTATGCGTTGTTGCCTGTCGGCGTGCTCTCCCATCAAGGCACACGCTGTTAAGATCGCGGCATACTTGCCGTGGCACGCTGTGGTGGCGTTAGGGTCGGGCGGCCCTGCTGAGGGGCTCTCCCGTGCATGTGTCGAGCCTCCGTTTGGCAAGTTGGCATTGTCCGCCTTACTTTCTTCAAGCTGCTTCCACCTGTTGGTGACTACCACTCTCTGTGCTGCAGCTCTGGAGCGCCCCTCCTCTGACCCCCGGTGCCGCTGCGCCGGTGAGGCCGACGTTAACATGATCTACTGCCACCGTTTTCCTGGACTGCACCGCTGCTTTGGCTCTTGGACCAGATTACTGCTGCTTGGTTCTTTTGCCACGCTACCTCTGCTTTGGCTCTTGGGCCATACTGCCTGCTTGACTCTCCAGCTGTGCCAACCGGCTTGGGTTTTTTTTCTTTTCATTAATTGGATTTCCTTTTTTTTTTTTTTTTGGTGTATTTTGCAGTCGATTTATTTGAATTTATTTCTTGTTTAATACTAGTTTGGGTTGTTTGTTTTTTGGGTTGCTATAATTTCCTGAAGGTCGTCAGTGTGTGCATGTGCGACCGTGTGAGGTTGAGCCTCAGCAAGTGTGTGTATGGATGCTATATTGTCTATTTTATTGCAAGGCCTGTTTTTAATTGTCTTTTCTCCTTTTTGTGGACGGGTGCTGTGGGCCCAAGGCGGCGACCCAATCCCTGGTGGTGGGTTTTGTTCACGGACCCCGGAGTGTGTGTGTGTGTGC
>CAAKHG010017555.1:0-21037 GCA_901007715.1 Dactylopterus volitans | reverse complement strand
ACTTCCTCTGCTGGCATTTCTGAGATATCACAACGATAAGAAAGCGATGCACAGACAGACAGTAAGACAGACAAAACGAGGCATGCAGACAGACAGAGAGGCAGACAGGCAGGCAGGCAGACAGGCAGACAGGCAGAAGACCCAAAAACACGATGCCTCAACTTCTGCATGTTTCTCATGTGCAGCTGCACTGAAACGGATTCATTCATTTTGCACCTTCATACAGCTTCTAGGTCGCCGGCCGGTTCAGGTGAATATTTGACCTTCATTCAGCCTCCATTATTATCGAGACTTTCATCACCATTGCAGAACACCAGGCTCTTCATTTCTCCAGCGTCATGTTTTCTTTCCACTGGTTTGGCACATTCCAAAGAGTTTTTCCAGTGAATTATGTAAACTCTAGAAAAAAAAATTGAAAATAAGCCTGTGTTCATACTTTTAAATTGTTACGCAAGGAAACATTTTAATAATACTAATAACACTAATACTAATATGATACATTTCTGTTAGAACACAGATCATAGAATTCATCGACACAGAACAAGGCTGCTGGCTGCTCTAGGACAGCAAAACATCATTTTTTTGAAACAAAACGTTTTGGCCAACACGGTGTTGTTATTCTGTACATGACATTTCTATACATGTGGCAGATGAAACCGCAGTGCAGAAATGAAAAAAGGAATATTTGAAGTAACATCGGGTTGCTTTTCAAAAGTAAAAAGTTCCGCCTGGTCCTCAAATATTTGACATGAACGACTTTATGCTGAACACGTCCCGCTCATGTCAATGAAGCGGCTCTGGCATCACATTACAACAGACTTAAAGGATACTTGCACCCTGATTACTGAATCTGCAGTAACTGCACCGTCCTCCTGATGAAAAGCAGGAGAACTCCAACCTGATCACCTGCGACATTCACAAGCGGCGCCCTGACGGCACCCGGCTGCTGCGCTCGCCATGGCGTACGTCTGCGCTCCACATTTCTGATCCACTGCATGGAGTTTCTATTGATTGTTGAGATATTGGGCCAATTTCTATTTCTCAGTGTTGTTATATCCTTTGTTAAATCTGGGCACTTCTTCCTCTGTCTTACATTTATTCATGCTGACATGGAGCAACTGTGACCACACAAAAAAAAATCAATTATTTGTGGATGAAATGCTTCATCACCTCTTTCTGTCTGTATGAACTATTGTCACGTGCCTCTTATATAATAACTAAGGTTTAGCCAAAAGGCCAAAGGTTTGTTAACCCTGACACGGAGGAAAATTCCGTATTTTAGCATTTACTTGATCGTGATGAACTATAATTGCCTAGTAATATGATTATTGTCATCATCATAAGCCAATCGACAACCAGAGTATTTTACGCACAAACGCAGGTTGTGCGTAAAATACTCTAAAACATTGCAGCTTTTTAGCTTTATTTCAGCGGCGATGCTGCCTTCACGGACCGATGCTGCCTTCACGTACCGATGCTGCCTTCACGGACCGACCATCAGCTGCTGTCAGCGACGGTCGAACGCGGTTCGCACGGACACGTGACGCCCCCCCGCCCCCCTCCCCGCCGCGCGTCTCCGTCCTGTCACGTACGAAGCTGTGCAAGAAACCGCGGGGTTGCCCGTCGCTATGGAAACGCGCGACACTTCCGCTGGCGCGCTGCGCCCGTCCGCAAACCAGCGAGAGAGGCTGCCAAAGATGACGAGGCGGGACGGGATGAGTCCCCGCCCCTCGCTCGCGCAGCTGCTCCCGCTCCATTGTTTGGACGGATGTGACTTTTCGTTTTCCCGCCACACTTCCACCTTCGTCTTTTTTGTCTCCTGCGGTGACACTTTGTTGGCGTTTGCTGACATCCGCCGGGGTTTTCCCGCGCGCGGCGTCGGACGCTCCCGCGCCTTCGGTGGAGCCTCATTTTGGTTTATTTTTATGTTTATTTTCTTGGACCTACCACCGTTTCCGTCCGGGTTGCGCCGGTTCGGGCTGCTGGCTGGGAGGGTCCGCAGAGGGAGGGTCGGCTCGCTGCGCTCGTTATGCTTGTTCGGCGAAAAGCGCTGGTGCTACGTGATTGGCCGGCGAACGCCTTAACCCCTCTGACCCAATCAGGTAGCACGTTCCTTCACCCTTTACCCTTGGCCTAATCCAATCAGGGAGGCGCGCTCATGAATATTCAATGACTCGTTCCCTTCCCCCGATCCAACCTATCGTTTACGTCCCGTCTATGCATGGTAGCTACTAGCAACGCTAGCTAGCGCTGCCTGGGAGAGCGGAGCGGCGGGCGCTGCGTGCGTGGTGACAAACGTCTGAGGGGACCCGCGCTGGAGGTGCGTGTCCTGTCGACCCACTTAGAGCCGAACCGGGAGCAGCACCGGGCTCCGGGCAGCGGGGAATCACTGCAGCGTGTCTGGATAACATCTGCAGGGGCGCCACCGCTAGCGGCGGCTAACGCTGCTCCTGCTTTCAGCATCACTGCTTTAGCTCGGCTAGCATGAGCGCTACGCACATCCCCGAGCGCTCCCCCGTTAAAACCTGCACCCGGGCTGGACCGGAGCGCGCGCCCTCGCCAGCGGGGCCAGCACGGTCGCCATCTCGGCTCGCGTTAGCTTGCGCCGCTAACCTTGTTTTCGCTGGCTAGCCCCCCGCCACACGCCAGCGCTAGCTAGTTAACCGCGGACAACCGGGGGCTCCGCAGCCGTCTGCAGGTCGGCTAACATGCGCGGGGTCGGTGCGCGCACCCGCGCTGCGCGGCGCCCCTCACGAATCTGCGTTTGCGCGCAAAAGTCGCAGCTGTCAGCGCACCAACGGTGCTGCGACCGCAGGTGGCCGCGTTCGGCTCGTGCCAGCGCTCGGTGGCGCGTCGAGGCGGGACGTGTCATCATCGCACTAACCGCCCTCTCCCCCTCCAGGTTCTGCCATGACTCGCTGACCGACTGTCATCCACCGCCGCCTCTCGTCTGCCTCCGCAGCCGCAGCGAGCGCCTCGGTCGCCGGGGCAGCGAGGGGGATTGCCCGCCTTGGATGGGATGGTAGAGCGACTGTAGATGACATTTCATCCATCCCGGGGGAAAACTGTTTGGACCGTTTGTAGTTTAAACTGGTGTATCAATGAACGAGGAACCAGAGCAGAACCCTGGTACAAAGCCCGTGGAAGAAGATGTGGGACAGAGCGCAGAGAGGGAGACCAGCGAAGCCGAGGACACCTCACAGGAGCACGACACCAAGGAGAGCCCAGAGTCGGACCCTGATGAAGAACCGCCGGGAGGAGAGGCGGACCAGGACCCGGACCAGGACCCGGACCCGGACTTGTACAGGGACGAGTGCAAAGCCGGTGGCAGCGGTGAGCCTCCTCTGGACTGGTTCGAGCCCCTGGAGGATGACGATGACGAGGACAGCATCGCCGGGGAGAGCGAGAGGAGCGAGGGCGTGTGGACCAGCGAGTCCCCCTTCAGGAAGATCTACCAGTAGGTTGCCTGCTGTTTGCTCCCCACAGCTTCCTGATGTTTGGAGCTGAATTCCGGCCTGTGTCAGCGCGGAGCTTCGTGGTGCCGCGCTCCGACTCGCTTCCACAGTCGATTAGCTGAAGTGAATATTTGATATTTAATATTTCAGTTATCGCACATCTGTCCTAAAGTTTACAGCGTGAGACGGATCTTCTAATCGGAATCAGCTCATCTTCAACCTCTTTACGCCTCCCGAGTTTTCCCTCCATTTTTAAAAAATCTATTTTTTTGGGAAGACGATGAATTCTCAGCGTTCCCGTCTCCCACTCTTGTTGCAGGCTTCAAACGCCCCGCCGCAAGCGCTCGCATCCGGATGAGGGATGGGTGGAATGCTCGGCGCTCGGAGAGGGCTGGAAGCGCAAGGAGGTGGTGCGCCGCTCCGGTTGCAGCGTCGGCCAGAAGGACGTCTATTACATCAGGTAAATCCAAAACCCCGAGAGAAACACTGGCTTTCACCCGTTAAAGCGCGTTTTTGATGTGTATATTTAGCTGCGGCTCAGCAGTGTCGTTGCTTCGCCGGTGCTGCTGCCTTAGACGGCTCCTTCAGGCACAGAGGACCTCTGAGTCTACTCATGGACTCTCTTGATGAAAAAACAAAAAGCTTTTATTACATTCACGGGATCAATCAGTTTCTCAATTTTCACTGCATTCAATTGAAATTTGTACAAAAAAACCCCAGAATAATTTCAAAAATGTGTTTGTTGATTAGTGGCAATGATCGTTTCCTGTGATCAGACTGATAGAAATCTTTGATACCAAAGCAAAGAACCCTCATTAAAAATTAGAGGCTCCTCATGATTCAGGAAACCTGCAAGATGGTTCCTCGTGTTTGTGGCGTTCCATCACATCTGAGTTGGGTTTGACATCAACTGTCATGTTGAGGCTCGTGTCCAGATACTTTTCCCCTCCAGCTTCATAGAAGCCCGAGTGCTTCCACACGCCAGCTCCCGCTGCAGGGGGCGCCGCCCCCATTTCACACACCCACGTCTGGTGTCTCTGCTTTGTTCACGCCTTCGGCCGCCTTTTGCGTTCTGTCAGCGTCACGTTATCGATTTAACATTTGTAGAATCGGTGTTTGACTGTAGCGAATCGGTTCCGACTGGTCGGCCTCGCGCTGCATCTGTGGATCCGGCTTCTCCTTCCTGCGCCGCTCCCGCTGATTTCCTGAGCTGCGCTCGAGTTGTCGTGGAATGAGCCGCACGTTTGCACCTCAGCCAGCGGCGTTTACACCAGATTAATGTTTGAAAAGACGGCGCATCTGGACCCTTTTTTAATGACATTTAAAGCGGTCAGATGATCCTGTCGGGGACCGGGTGCCTGCGTCCTGCCGCTGGTTGACGGTAAATGAGCTTGTGCCTGGAAGAACGTGGTACTGCGGATGTTCTGAAAGTGCTGTCAGGAAGATCTTGTCTGACTATGGAGAAAAGAAAAAAAGGTTTAATGTGGGAAATGCAGGTTTGTTGCTCAGCTCTTTGTAGCTGTAACTCTTCCTCTTCTTCTTCTTCTTCTTCTTCTTCTTCTTCTTCTTCTTCTTCTTCTTCTTCTGCTGCTGCTGACAGTCCTCAGGGTGATCGGGTGAGAAGCAAAGTGGAGCTGGCGACCGTCCTGGAGGGAATCATCGACCTGACCAACTTTGACTACAAGTCGGGGACCTTCTACAATGGCGAAGCGCCGCCAGCGAGGGTCCGCAGCAGAGGGAAGGTAGCGGCGACTTCACTGTCATTTGAAACACAAGAACTTTAAGCCTGTTGAGGTTTTTCACTGTTGGATTTCATCAATTTTCCTACCTGTTTAGAAAAAGATGCGGGAGCGTTCTTCCTCGGAGTCCAGCTGGATGGAGAGGGGGGAGGGCGCCGACACGCCGGACTCCCACCACCGGCTCACCCCCAACTACGGGCCCAAAAACAGCTTCAACCAAACAGGCCTGTCCGCGCCGATGGGAGCCTCGTACCAGAGCGCCCGCAGCGAGGACTCGCCGCACGAGGACAAGATCAGGCTGCCGCTCCCGTCGTCATCCAGGTCCATCCCGCTGCCCGCCATCAACGGGGACATCGGCTCGGAGGAGAGCACGCTGTGAGTCCAGCTCCAGTTTCGGTGCCTGGAACGTCTCCACTCACGCACACGTCTTCATGCGAGGGCTGACGGTTGTCCTGTATGTGTGTGTGCGTATGTGTGTGCGTGTGTGCGCGTGTGTGTGTCGTGTGTGCGCGTGTGTGTGTCGTGTGTGCGCGCGCTCAGCATCTGTGCCAGATGTGGCGTCTCCTTCATCGGCACCTGGTACGACAAGCAGAGAAAGAGGCCGTCCTGCCCCACCTGCTGGGGTGAGTGCGTCACTGCAGCCGTCTCCACCACAAGCTCAGCTGCTGCTTCTTCTTCTGTGGTGTCTCATCTTAACACCGTTTGCTTTTTAACTCCAACAGCCTCAAAGACGAAAGAGCATCCAATGATTCGCTTTCGAAAGGTAAAACATCGTCAACAGTCACGTTTTTATTTTTTTTCAAATAATGCCGTACGTCCACCTGCCCCCGCGTCTCCATTCTGACTCTTCGGCTGCATTCACACTGCAGGTCTCAGTGCCCAGTTCCCATTTTTTTGCTGAGATCTGATTTCTTTGCTGAGGTTCTAATGTTCACATGATAATATGGAGGCAGGCGCCATCAGACCCCGGCGTGAACAGTCTGCGGCCCTCAAGTGATCCGCATACGCAGAAGGAGACGACGTGACGTCACACGTTTACAGGAGTAAACGTGGATGCGACGCATGTTCATTTTTGAAGTTGTCGCGCATGCTGAGCCGACAAAATTATGACTGCGTGACGAGAAGAAAGGGGAGAGCAGGGATGTTAACGACGGCCCTCAGTGGCGCCGCAGCTGCTTAAGTCCATCGTTTATGTTTGATCTCGCAGCGGCGTCCCACCTCCTCGTTATGCGGCGTCCCGCCTCCTCGTTATGCGGCGTCCCGCCTCCTCGTTATGCAGCGTCCCGCCTCCTCGTTATGTGGCGTCCCGCCTCCTCGTTATGCAGCGTCCCGCCTCCTCGTTATGCGGCGTCCCACCTCCTCTTGGCACATCGCCCTTGCCTTCTCGTCGCATGTCGCCCCACCTCCTCGCTTTACTCCGACTCCTTGTCGCATGTCGCCCCGCCTCCTCGTCGCGCGTCATGCCGCCTCCTCACGTCGCCCCGCCTCCTCGCCGCGCGTCGCGTCGCCCCGCCTCCTCCTCGCGCGTCGCCCCGCCTCCTCCTCGCGCGTCGCCCCGCCTCCTCCTCGCGCGTCGCCCCGCCTCCTCCTCGCGCGTCGCCCCGCCTCCTCACGTCGCCCCGCCTCCTCTTCGCCCCGCCTCCTCCTCCTCCGATGCGCGGGTCTGAGGTCTGTCTTGCTTCAGTGACGTAAAAGTGGGTTGAAATGCGGCGGGAGCGTCAGACCGAGGCCGCTTTGAGAAACATCAGATCTGGATCCAATTTTGAGCACATATGAAAGTGGGCGGGGTCTGAATCCGATGCGGGTCACATATGGACAAATAAGTGGGATTTGGGCCACTTCTGCCTGCAGTGTGAACGCAGCTTTTGATTTTCTTGTACATAACCGTGTGGTAACAAACCAACACTTCTGAATATGCTGATTTAGGTTGTGGGAAACTTCTGAGACATTGTAGAAAACGAGATCAATGAGACTGAGAATGGAATAATTGCTCGTAAGCTAGAAGCAGTGAGCTAACGTGACAGACATGTGGATGCCACCAACCCGCGCGTGTCGTTTCTGCTCGCGCCCGCTGCAGTGGATCCCGTGTGGTCAGTGCGTCGGATGCCACAACACCATCAACTGCGGGCAGTGCGCCAACTGCAAGCACGGCCTGCAGAGCCCGGAGTCCCGGAAGCGCGTGTGCCGGAAGCGCAAGTGCATATGTCCCATTCGCAAGGTAGGCTGGTGGTCACCGCGGCAACAGTTGGCTTTGTCTTTCTGTTGACTGTGGAAATGGAATCCGAGCTTGACTCGGTCGGGACTTGGGCTGCAACGACTAATCGATGAATCGCTGACTAATCGACTGCTGAATTATTCGGCAACTATTTTAATAATCGACTAATTCTTTTGAGTCTTTTTTTAAGTAGAAAAAGTCCAAATTCTCCGATTCCAGCTTCTCGTATTTGACTATTTTCTAGTTTTTCCGGTCTTTGGGTGGCGGCCTGCTGGTTTGAGGACGTCTTCTTGGGGATCAACGTTTTTCAGCGTTTCACAGAACAAAAAACACACTGATTGTTTTTACTTACTTTCTGTATCAGTCGCAGACAAATATCAGCAGCACAGTGGATTAATAGATGTTTACACTGCCTCTCTGCCGGGCGAGTTATGATATCAGTAAACTAGAATTCTGCTTTTACTTGATTTATTGAAATTTGTATTTCAATAAAGTGCATTCCAATAAATAAAGGTGCATTTCCATTAACTTTAGGCACTTAAACTGCAATAAAAATGGGAAACCAGGTAGTTGTTCATTTTCAGAGCCTTTTCTATTCTGTGTTTACTGTTGATCTTCAACAAAGCAAAAGTATTTCTTGTTCGATAAATCAATGGAATAATTGATAGAATACTCGATTACTAAACTAATCGATAGTTGCAGCCCTACACTGAAGTCCTGAATATGAGATACATCCACAAGAGACGGATCCAGGGTGTGACGGAAATAATCCTGATTAGTCGACTAATCGAAAAAATAATCGAATACCAAAATAGTCGTGAGTTTCAGCCCTCGTCAGGACGTCTCGTTTTCTTATGTCTATCCAAGTTTGAGTGAAGCAGCAGTCGGGGAATGTTATGACTAATGTAACATGATCACAGCTGCGTTTTGCTTCTGCCACGAACGTGCTGCTTTTTAAAAAAAATTGTATTTTCAAAGTGGCGTTTGCGACTGCTAGTAATCATGAGAGCAGCAGCGCAGCTGGGAGCCACTGGGGGGCAGCAGGTGTCTCTCTTAAAATTTCTTCTGATTGTGTGTTTTCATCCTGAATTCCACTCAAGGGCTCCGGAAATTCAGGCTTCCTGCAGAAGAGGCCCTACAACGACCCCCCTGAAGTGTTTGACGACAGCATGAGTTTCCAGGTGAGCAAAACTTGGCGTGAGGGTCAGAGGTCGCGGCGTGCTGCCGTCGGGCTCCCGCGCGCTCTCGCTGAGCCGCTTGTGTAAAGCAGCCGTTGCAGCGTGGCCGTAACTGGGCTCGAGTGTGTGTGTGTGGACGCTCCAGTGGGTGACGGCGTGTGTGTGTGTGTGTGTGTGTGTGTGTGTGTGTGTGTGTGTGTGTGTGTGTGTGTGTGTGTGTGTGTGTGTGTGTGTGTGTGTTTAGCCTCATCACTCATATCTGCATATGAAAAGTGGCTGAGTGACTTCATTTAACTGATGCATCGAAGGATAACCAGTGGTTTTATTTTGCAGAGTGAAATTTCAGACACGCAGGTAATATATTTGAACTGGATCAAAATAGCAAAATACCAAAAAAAAAAAAATCCAAATGTTTAATTTCTAAAAAAAAATAAAATAAATCCTGTTGTGTGTTTCCTCCCTCCAGCACCCGAGTCTCAAAAGCAGCGACACGGAAAACTTCTCCCTCAACGTGGACGCCGAGGACGACGACGACATGTCAACGGACGATGATGATGATGTAAGTGAGCCCCCCACACACACACACACCCAGACACACACACACACCCACACACACACACACACCCAGACACACACACACACACTAAAACCACTAAAAACACACGTCTAGATGAAGTGTCACTGCAGGACCAAGAACTGAACTTTTGAAACATCCCTCCTGTCTTCTATCGGCCTTGGCTCTCTACCCGCCGGACCCCTGAGTCCTGGCGGCTGCACCTTCCCGGGTCCCAGCAGCATTCCTGCCGGGATTATGCCTGGAGTCACTTCCCGCTCCCGCCTGCATTCAGTGCTTTCAACTGCGAGATCAGATCATTTGAGCACAGTTGGCTGCGTCTGGGCTGAGCTCCGCCCGGCTCCTGTTGTCTAGTTTTTATTTCACTCGTTGGGAAAAAAAAAGGAATAATTTAGAAATACATAAAAATTCCCATATACGGAATGAAAAGAAGCAGAAGGATAATCATATTAAATCTGCCCCTCTGTCTCAGTAAATACTTCACAAAGAGCATCATATGCAACAAATAAACATAGAAATAAAGTAACCAAAACATAAAACGGCTGCAGGCTAACCAACCTCTCACATTGCTGACTTGCAGTTCACATGCAGGTTGTCTTTATTCCTCTAAAAAAACGTTTGTGGTTAATAATAATATTAATAATATTATGTAATCAGTGTTTACACATGTTCTTAAAGTCTGGAAGATTCTAAAATCCACTCATTTGAGTTTATTTGGGGTTTTTTTTTGGTTGTATTAATGTCAGCAAGCATAAACACACGACCGCTAGAAGGTGTGAGTGCGTCAGTAAGCGTGACTTCCTGCGTTCCCCACCGAGCCCATGCTGAAGCTCACGTCTGGCCTCTGGATGGGGGCGAGGGGAGCGGGGCGGTCCGTTCCACGCCAGGACGGCGGCGCAGCGCCACTCTGGACGGCGCCGCTGTTTTGTTAAGGCGCCGCTTCCTCGGTGCTGCAGCGCTGGAATGTGTGTGAACTCACACGGCGGGGCGGCGTTGTGATGGCAGGCCTGGGAGCGCGGCTCGGGGGCGGGGCCTGCTAATCACCCGTGGTGCACATTATCTGTGTGAAAGGCTTTTAAGCGTAATCTCACCCGTGTTCCATCAAACTTATGGCTCTTTCTAACAATTCCTAAAATCCTCCTCTGGTCTCACGTGTCCTCTGACTTTCACCTTCATATTGAGGATTCTTGTAACACGTGTGCCCGAGTTACTCCATCAAATACGTCTGAACCTTTTGAGCTGGTAGATCATCACCATGAAGCCGCCCTCAGCCGTCAGCGTGGGCGCGTGCCTCGACTCCGTGAATGAGTTTGATTGCGTGCGGCTGCGAGGCGCCGCTGCCGCCCGACACAACAACCGAGGGACGTCTGATATCTGGTGTGTGTAACGAGCAGCGATCAGCCTGTTTACCGGCCGTTCCTGTGCTCCGGCCAGTTCACCCCTCACCTAGCCCCGTGTCCACCAAGCAGTTCGGTCCGTTCCACGTTAGATCGGTGAAAGATCTAGTTGTCGTTTCCACGGCAGACCGTAGCGTACATGGTAGGCGGGGTTTATTCTGGATGGTCATCATGTGGAACCTCCTCCAGGTCCTCCTGTCCACACACTCCGGCTCTGGTCTTTGTCACCACGATAATCACTGCCGAGGTTTTAGCTTCTGGACCTTGGTTGCTCGGCCGTTGGCTGGAAGCCCTCCACAGTCTCTCTGAGCGAACAGCTGGAGAACCTTCTGGAGAACCTTCTGGTTCCTCGCTGCTACATCCAGCTCCCGCTGTAGCTCCTCCCTCCCTCTGGATTACATGTTGCCATTTTCCAAAGAAAAACCAAAAGTTGGGAATCTCCACTGGTGAGATGGATGATGTATTCAAACATGGCGCGCTTGTGTTTGTGATTTATTCCCACCCTCGCGTCTCGATCTGTGTGACCAATCGGTGACTGCGGCTGGCTAGCTCCGCCCATTAGATATGGGATCAGTGTGACAGGTACCCCCATCGAGGGGTCACCAGGATGAGGAGGGTTCGGTTTCTTCCTACCTTCCATAACTTGTCAGTGGAGACGCCAAACAATGCGAACGAGACTGCTTCTCACCAACACTGAGGTAGCTGGCTGAAGCGCTCGTCTGCGCCGCCCCTCCATCTCTGCACCACGTTCCTCCAGAACTGAGCGGCTATTAATGCATCACACAGCCATGAAGAGAATAAACGAAACTCAGATTTCAAGTGGAAGCTCAACATGCCCATATGAAGGAATTATTGTTTAAGCCAAATAGTTAAAGATGTGCGAGCTGCTGGCCTTTCTGACCTGATCAGTAGTCAGAAAGAATCCTGTCTCATCCTGTTATGGCTGAAATCTCATGAGTGCGGGCAGCTCGGATGGTTTGTGCCGTGGCGTTCCGCGCTGTGCTGCGTCGCGTTGCGCCGCGCCGCCTCACGTTCGGCCGCCTCGCGTTCGGCCGCCTCGCGTTCGGCCGCCTCGCGTTCGGCCTTCCACGCTGTCGGATCGACAAAGACCGAAGCTCCCTGTCACGTCCTCAGAAAAGATCTGAAATGCTGTGACGCGACACCGTCGCCCCACAATCAAGGGGCAGCGGGACGCCTCCACGGGGACCCGAGGTCCCGGGTTCCCGTGAGAGATTCCGATTAAACCGCATGACATTCCATGGCGTCGCCCTCTCAGCTACGTTCCCGATCCCCTCGCTCCTCACCCCGACCACTCCGATCCTCCGATTTGGGCCTTTTCGTCCGTCTGGTGCTCCGACTGCACGGCAGAGGGCCTCTGGCGTTTTAGCCGCGCCCCCCCGGCGACCCTCCTCTCCGGACCCTCGCGTGCCGTCTTAAGGCGGCTTGTAAAAATCCATCTTCATAGGCAGTAATCCTTCTCTACGTCCCCGTGCTGGTCTGATGCTTTGCTTTGGTTTATTTTGCCCTGCGTCTCATCGTGTCGCGGCTTTTACTGTAATCTGCTTTGTTTATGTGGTTGGGGTATGTGTGTGTGTGTGTGTGTGTGTGTGTAAAGCTCTCTGTAATTGTGCAGCGCATCAAATGAGCAGATAATGTAGAACTCACTTGCGCCATCTGCTGGCTCCACTGGTAAGCTTGGTTTATGCTTCCGCGTCGGGGCGACGCCGTGGGGAGACGCCGGCTGGCTCCTCCCCCTCCAGACCCTCCGGCGTTGCATGACGTGCACCTCTAACCTGGCGTCGCGGCGGCGGCGCGGACCGTAAGGGCTGCGATTGGTCGGCTTTCGGTACGTCATTTCCGTATGTAGCCTCTCCTGTTGCTCCCACCTGCTAAACCGCCATTTTTTTATCGGACTCGCCGAGGGCGGAGCAAACTGAGGAGCGTCTGAGGGAAGAAACCCGGAAACATGAGCCCTCGTAGGATCCGGTCCTTCCAGCTCCGGTAACTCGGGGGCGAGCGATGCCGGAAGCTCAAAAGCTGAACGGCCGACCAGCGTCGCGGACGCTCGGCGCCGCCCCCTAGCGTTTCGGCGGAGAGCCGCACGGCACGCGCTCGACTCCCAACGCCGAACTTCGAAAGGTTGACGGCGGCGTCGGAAGGGACGGTGCGGCGAGGACGCGGGAGCATAAACCCAAGCTTGAGCCGTTACATAACTGCATGGTTCCACCTTTTTCCGTTTCATCATTTGACCTCATCTCCACAGATTTCATTCACCCACGAGCTGAAACCGGGAAAAATTTGTTGAATCCTCCTCGTTCCTCCGCCTGACGGTCACCTAATGTGGTCACGTTTGCGCCGGGCGTCTCCGGCTGTTCTCGTTCTCAGTGGCACAAGAAGCGGAAGCGGCGTTCCTGCGGCGAATGCAAAGCCTGCCTGTGCAGGAAAGACTGCGGCACCTGCGACTTCTGTGTAGACAAACCCAAGTTTGGCGGCAGCAACAAAAAGAGGCAGAAGTGTCGCCTTCGCCAGTGTCAGAAACAAGCGATGGTGAGACGCCGCCAGCGTGCAAACTGTGGCTCTCTTGCCGTATCCGGCGGTAATGAGGTATTTGTTTGGCAGAGGCATTTGCTGCCCTTCCAGATGGGACAAGGTGACTACGGGGCAGATAACCTGATGCTGCCGGGCCGGCCCAGACCGCACTACACCTACAGCCGAAAGACAAACCTAAAGAGAAACAAAGGCCCGCACGCCCTCATGGACTACAGCGATAACGAGGATGACGACTTGCAAGCAGTGAGTTGTCTTTGGCTTTAACAAAAATGTGCTTTTGACACATTTTTCTTTATTTATTTTTTTTTGTAATTTTCTGTTAATTTGGAAATATTCCAATTTCCGCTTCGGTTACCGCGCGGTTCAGTTCCAGCCTTAGACTGGGACTGAGGATAGGCTTGATTGCTATTCCAGACTTTTTGAACAATAGAACAGTAAAACAAAATAGAAGGTGGCGGGAGCGCAGGGGGTGTGGGTAGGGGGGGCGGGGTTTACGCCATGTCTATATCAAACATTAGTCCCGGACCCGAAAGCCACACCTGCAGTAACCCCACCCAGGAGCAGTGCAAGCGCCTGTGGGGCGATTCAGACTTTTGTGTCCAGGAAAGCAAAGCCTGCTATTTCCTTCTGATGTGTCTTTGATTACATGTCTTTGCTTGCTTTTAAAATTCTGTTTTGTGTAGCACCATGGCTACTTTCTTTAAATGTACCTTTTTAATGTTTCATGTAGCACTTTGCTACTTTTCTTAATGTAGCTTTTATTGTTTTTACACTTACGCCTGTACAGCACTTTGAGATTTGCCTTGAATGTAAAGTGCTATATGAATAAAATGAGTTATTATTCTTATGATTATAACAAAAGAAATGGAGGGAAGAAAATTAATATGTGTATGTACATGCATATGCGTAGCACGACTGAAGTTCTCACTGTCTAAGAACGTTTCATGTCACACATTTGCTGGAGTTCAGGTCCCGTCCAGATTCTCCAGTTTCACATACACATCCTGAAAAATGTTTCCATTTTTTGCCTCGAGAGTAAATGATAGTTCCTCTAAAACATAAATCTCGAGTACAATATCAACCCTGGCCTCCTCGGTGGGGGCCTCCTCGGTGGGGGCCTCAGCGGTGGGGGCCTCAGCGTGGGGCTTCTGGTTTGAACCATTTCTCTGGTAATGCTCATTTTCCCCTGCAGCCAAAAGTATCGCCGGTAGCTTCTTGTCCTTTTTAACATTCCAGTTTTTTGTTTTAAATGAAATATCGCCCAAACACAAAACTTCACATGAACGCGGGATGCTCTCCGCGAACACGTCGGCGGTGCGCTCATTCAGTTGTCCTGATCGGCGGTCGGCACCAAGAGAGATGGCAGTGCTTTGCGTTACCAGTCCCTCCGAGTCTCCAGCAGGCGTCTCCGCGAGCTCGGCAGCGTTTCCGGGACAGAATAACAAAAGAATCTCAATACTTTTCCAGCAGGATTCCCTCCGCGAATGTGAGCTGGTGGTTTTCCATCGAAGCTGATAGATCCTCTCCCAGCATTCAGCTGAAATGATTAGGTCCATATAGGTTACATATATGTCTAGACGTGTGTGATGTCTAGACATTACATATGTGTATATATAAGTAGCACATAAAAAGAGGGAGACCTAATCATATATAATCATATATATATATATATATATAAAATCTTGGCCTGGCCGTCTCCCAAGGTTCCAGGTTGTGGAGGGAACACTTTCTAACCTGCAGATACCTGCAGAAGTCTTCTTTATCCAGACCAGAAGTCCTCTGAAGGCCTCTCATACTCGCCTTTACTGACAGATGAGTCGCAGTTGTTTAACCCTTTTTGAATTCTGAACCGAAATCAACCCCCCTCAGTCATTGAGTCATTCAGTCATCTCGTCTGCAAACCCGTGTCGTCTTTTCTCTGGTAGCAGCTGAGACCCGGCGGTGCTGCCGGGGTCACTGATGCCGCCTGGTGTGTTTGTGTTGCAGATGGGCTGGAGCTCGGAGCTCGGCAGCGCCGGCAGACACGGCTACGACTACAGCCTGATGAACCACCAACCATCTATGCAGGTGCGGCAGCAGCATCTTTTACATCCCTTTTTTTTTAATTTATCAACTTGAAGCTGGTCCCTCCGAGCTGAAGGTCGCGGCTAAACTTTGCCTCTCAACAGTTAAATCACTCAGAGTTTCGAAACGGAGTCCAGGACAGAGTCCCTCACCTCGGCAACCACAACAGCTCCAGCCTCGTAAGTGCAGCCTTTTTTTTTTTTTAGGCGCTTTTATGGTTATGGCAAGTTTCTTTCCAGGAGGTGAACCAGGATGGACTGCAGAGCTCACAGGAAGGTTGGAGAACCTTTCGCTCACAGCAGCAGACGGTGGTTCGTTCCCTGCTGATGGTCCACACCCGCGTAACTGCTGGCACCTCCACGCTTTCCTCTCACATCCGCCGGTCCTCGCCTTTGGCTCAGGCTCTGGATCCAGCATGTGGAGGCCTGGATCCAGCTCTGCTAAGAGTGCTGGAGGTCTCAGCCCACAGGCGTGTCGCTCAGGGTCCATGAGCGCCGGTCAGCGTGTGCGGTCAGCGTGTGCGCGCGCACCGTGATCAGCCGCCGATGCTGCGTTGATCACCTCCAAACATCGCAGTCATTCCGTCTCCCCGCCAACATGACGGTGCACAAATTAATTAGATCTTCTCGTGAAGGCGGCGCGGTGCTGCCAAGCGGCTCCCTCTCCAGCCTGCTCCGTTCTTGGCCGTCCTTCAGCCGGTTCTGCGGGTCGCTCGCGGCGGTGCTGAAGCACTTCCGCATCAACTAAAATTGGATCGCATGCAGGTTTCTTGTTGCTTAACAAGGCTGCAGTGAACCACTGGAGGAGCGCGGAGCTCTGGAGGAGCCTGGAGATGAGCCAGGCGTAGAGATGCCAGCAAAAAAAGTTCCCTCTGGCTAATCCGCCCGGATTAATTATCACCCCCGTCCTCCCCACGTCTCGTGTTCTTAACCCTTCGCTGGGCGAGTGATTGGACCCTACAGGCTTCCGTACGTGGGTCAAAAATGACCTGGATTAGCATCAATGCTATCAATTTTTGCGCCACTTTTGTCATTTTTCTCAGTAATAATAATCAGTTTTGTATTGAGCACACAAGAATGACATCATGTTTGAGTTATTTTTCACTTTGTAACATTTGGAATAGAAATAGATGAATTTTCAATGACATGACACACACACACGCACACACACACACGCACAGTTTTCTACTGCTGTGTTCTATGCAGTCAGTTTTCTTTGCGGTCAGTCATTGTTGTTCAAAGTGTTTGAACATGTTCCAAAAGTGAAAAATAAAAATAACTCAAAACATGAGCCAGTTCTTGCCTGTACAATCCAAAATGCTACATAAATGTTTACTCTTAACAAAAATGACAGAAAGGGCCCAAAAACACACCGACTCTAACTCGGATCATTTTTCTACCCCCTGATGGAAGCCTGGCGTAGTTCTACAGGAACCAAAAAACGTTGTGAAGATATCGCAGTGAAACACCCTGACCGGGTCCTTTTGGACCCACATTTGAATGTGACCCGTCTAAACGGGCCAGTACTGTTGCAGCGCCGGAGACGCCGCGATGCCGCCGTATACCGCCACCGCGCTGCAGTGAGGATATTGCAAACTTGCAATATCCTGAGTATTGTGGTAACATATATTGTAATTCTATTGAGATTTGTAACTTTTTCCCCCAACTGCTGATCTTGTCGTCAGAGGAAACCTCTGGTTTAATTAAAAGTTTTGACTCTGTTCTTGTGACTTGGGTGGATGTTTGCGCCCGTCATCACCTGACAACCAATCAGAGTTACGTCGACCTTCGGCCGCACTCACTAAAGACTGATACTTGGAGCCAGTGGACTGATGTGATGGCGACATGAAGGACCTGCTCTGCTGCGTCTCGATTTCTCATGTTTCATGTTGCCAGTCGGAGCTTCACATCAGACCCGCCGGCCCCTCCCACTTACACTGCGTAGACACGGTGCTACATGGTTCATGATGCTCTGCAACACCTCAGGCTCGTTCCTAATGGTCCTGCAGTAGCAGAAGGCTGATGACATGGATTGCAGATTGAGATGTTCGTGGCTGACCTCATGAATTCTGTCGATGCAGGAGCAGCGAAGCCGATGGGAGAGAAGCAAATCGCACGTCGACGACGACGACTTGGAAGAAGACGAGTTCCCATTGGTAAGTGAGAAGGGGTGGGTCCTCCAGGGCAGCCAGATGATGCCCCCCTCCTGTGCGTGTGTGTGTGGTTCCTTACAGTGTGCTGCTCTCCTCAGATCACGCAGATCTTCAGCCTGGCCGACGGACCGGCAGCCAACGGCGCCGACAACGACAACCAGCTCATGCAGCTGCTGAACTCCTTGCGCTCCTCGGTGCTGCCCATCCTGTGGCACGCCATCATCGTGGAGGGCCCGCAGCTGCAGGTCATCCAGTGCTCCAAACAGTCCCACATGACCGACACCATGGTGCTGATCGACCCGGGCTTCTGCTACCAGGTCACCGTCCAGAAGCAGCCGCTGCTGCCCACGCACGCGCTCTACGACGACTACCCGGCGCGCCTGACCTCGGTGACGGAGGTGGTCAACCTGCTGCTGGGCCTGGAGAAGTACGCCGTGTGCCAGGGACTCCCCCCGCGGGCGCCCCCGTCCGGCCGGGACCCCGTCACGCTGGAGCGCTCGTCCACGTGCGACTTCCTGGTCAAGAAAAGCGTGACGGTGTGCTCAAACTGCAGGGCGCTGCGGCGCGGGCGCTGCTAGGGGGAGGCGCCGCCGCCTTCTGTTTGGGTTCTAGTTCTCATGCGGTGGCAGGAGCCCTCAGACGGGCCTCCGGACCTCCGCAGGGTGACGTCTGGGAGGAAAAAACAAAACACCAAAGGAATTGTTCTTGAGCCGTCAGGTTCAGGCGTGGTCTGTGTTCCCCGCCCTCACGAGTGTTGTCGTACCGCGGGCGAGAGGCCAGCTGCATGCTGGGTGATCCGCGCCCACTGCAGCCGGCGCCCTCACGCCCCCCCGCCCCCTCACCATAGATAAGCTGCGGCGCTCCAGCCCCTCGCCCAGTGTTACCCGCCTCGGCCCGGGAGGAGGCGCCGCTGGCGATGGACGGCGCCGCTGGCGATGGACGGCGCCGCTGGCGATGGCGATGGCGCCGCCGTGGCGCCGTCATGCCGTGCCACAAACGTGCGACGCCTGTAAAGACACAACCGCTCATGTCTGCATCCTGTCCTCCTCCGCTGTTTCTAAGTAAATGACATGGCCATGACGTCGGCTTGTAGGAGCTCAGAGTTTATTCTTCTTCTTTTGTAGATTCCATGAGGGGGTTTTGATATTCTCGGCGTTACTGGCAACTCTAAAAGCTCTAAGATATTGTGTATAAAGTATATGCAGTCAAAAAGAAATGAAAGATTAGATCAAATGATGCTCTATGTGACTTAACTAGGCTACAGTGTTTATAAAAAAATGTTTTCACTCTGGATTTTTTAAAACTTCTTTTTCAGTATTAAATTTTAGTCGACTCAAAGAAAATGAAGGTGCAGGCGAAGATGAATCTGTCAGGTTGACCAGTAAGTAGAAGCAGCAGGCTGGAGCTCCGCGGGAGGCGCGCACGCGCACGCACACGCACCGGCGCCCGGGCTGCCAGGCCGGCGGGAGAACCGGCGGGAGAACCGGGAGGAGAACCGGGAGGAGGCGGCGGGAGCCACGATGGCGGCGGCGGCGAGGGGCGGAGCGCGCGACAGTCGCCGCTCAGTCATTCCGGAGGTGAGACGCGACTACAGCGGGTCTGGCGGAACGGTTCCGACGGGCACTGGTGCCGCAGACCGTCTCATCCGGTCCGAGCCGCGGTCCAACCGGAACCCGGGGCTCGGGATCAGTTCTGTCCCGTTAGAAGGGCGAGTGGAGCCTCGCGTCGTCTCCGCGACCATCCAACGTTCCGCTAATATTTACACGAAAGAAGCATTTTAAATAGTTGGAACCCTGCCGGGCCCCGCAGGCACTCAGACCCGGGCCCCTCCGGACCCCCCGGGCCCCTCCGGACCCAGACGGGCCCCTCTAGAACAGGCGCTGGAAAAATCATTTGAATGTTTGTGTTTTTGTCACTTTCAAAAGTGAAAAGCTTTAACTCGGCTTCAGACCCAATCAGAAATATATTTTAACCCTTTTTATGCTGTTTTTTGTCATAAGAAAAACAAAATGCAAGTAACGCGTAGCGAAGTGGAACATTTGGTCATGAATTGTGACAACATTGATCCTTTATATCAAAACACACACACACCTGTGTCGGCTCTGCTGCCAACTAGTGGTGAAATGTGTAATTTCATGAAAAAAATCTATTTCCAACCCTGAGGCTCGTGACGGCGGCCGCAGGTGTGAGCGGACGTGGATCCGTATAACGTGGTGTGAGTGGGCGTCAGCGGGGGCCCCGTGGGGCCGCGGCGTGTCCGGGGGCCATGGGGGTTCCGGGGGGCCCCCGCGGCTCCGGGGCTGTGCAGGTGTGAGGCTGCGGTTTTTGACCTTGATCCAAACCATTAACTTGGACCTCTGGAGTTTGGCATCAACACGGACCAACAAAAGTTCTGACTATTCAAAATTTAAAAGTGCCTAAAACGTTCAGGTCCCGGCGGCGTCAGATGTGGCGACGCGCCTCTGTTTGACCTTTGCCCTCACAGCGTTCTCGGGGTCGCGGTTTTAACGGCGGCGAGCGTTGACGCATCCTCGACACGCAGTAATTGTGACAAACTGAGATGTTAATTATTCTTCTGGGCAGCAGCAGCCCGGTGACGGAGGACTCTGCTTCACCTCCATCTGCCATCTTTTGTCTTTTTGAAGGCAGAATTCAAATAAACTTTTTTTTTTTCCCTGGCGAAGCCGCCTGATTTGGCGTGGCGCCTAAGCGTGCGCGTCCTTCGCAGGCGTGGTTCCACAGGAGACGTCCACAGCGCCCGTCTTTGCATCCTCTCCGGCGGCGGCTCCCAAGTGGAACGTCTCGGATCCCCTCGAGACTCGGTGGCTCCTCAGAGGAGCTTTGAACGTCGGGATGAACCAGCCAGCAGCATTTAACTCGAGTCCCGTTTGGCCAAAAATACACTCGGGCGCCGCCACAACAACGGCGGCGGCGGCGCGGCGTTTCTGAGGCTCGCCAGACAAGTTCAACCCCGCCTTTATTACAGACCTGGGCTGAAAACTATATGTTCATGCTTATATATAAACACACACACACCCACCAGCGTCCCCTGAGGCCGACGTGTTCTTGTCTCTTGGTTCCATCTCAGGACCACGGAGTGCCACAGGGCTCCAGGCGAGGCCCCGTGTGTTTTGTTGTTTTTCTCCTACCCGTCTTATTTTTACTGACCTTTCATCTGAGTTCATGGATCAAACGTTTGAACGATGGCCTCTGCAGACCAGAGGCGGTTGTTGCCCGGTCAGTCACCAGATTATGTCTGTGAGCACCTGCGGACCCCCTCAGGTCTGCTCACCACTCACCCATCTTCATTCCTGGCTGCACCATCCAGGAGCTCCTGCCTCCACTCATGTCCCAGAAAAACAGCCGTCGAGCCGCCTCGACTCTACTGTGTGGTTAGTTGGTTGTGTGGTTGGTTGGTTGTGTAGTTGGTTTGTCACCGCCTGTGTTGTCATGACGTTGCACTGATCAGACCTCTGATTGGTCGTCATCGTCTGTTTGTTCCGCCTGAAGAACTTTGCTCATATTTAGTTGTTTTACAGGAGAATCACGTCCATCCACACCAGTGGAACACGGCCTGAGAACGACGGGTAGGACTGAGACACACACACACACACACACACGCACACACACACACACACACACACACACACACACACACACACACACACACACACACACACACATACGCAAGCACGCACATGCACGCACACACA